>RQTK01001250.1:102755-127699 GCA_003991915.1 Elysia chlorotica
TCATCATCATCATCATCATCATCATCATCATCATCATCATCATCATCATCATTATCATCATTATCATCGTCTCAGAGAGCACGATCTGCATTGAAAATGCAAAGTTGTCTGGATTTCTCAAATTAGTTCACAGTATAGTGATAGCGAATTACAAAGAATTATGTAAATTTTCCAAAAGCCATGAGCTCGCTCATAATTAAGTCTTCAGTAACGACACCGGCAATGAGTAATGCCTAGAACATTTTGATAATTGTACCCGCACTGGTGATGTTTTAGTATTTGACAGTAGGCTACTATTTGCAAAATTAATTATCCCTAATTCAAAATGGTAGACTATTAAATTTTGGTGCCGATGCATCTGCAAGTTGAAGATTCTTATCCCTAAAAGCAATCATTTTTCGACTTTTCATTATAAGCCTAATTCTAACCATTGTGGGTAAATAATCTGGAAATTCCAGCCGGTCTGCCAATTCTGAATCTAATTTGTAAATTGCAGAATTAATGCTTTGTGTCGTCGACAAGTATAATGCTATAATGAATAACGCTCAAAGGTGCGAAAATGTAAGTCTTAAGGAAATGAAGAAAACAGTACTGCGGAGATTTTCCCAACGAATCCAGTAGCTGACTGTTGAGTATAAATCATAGCTTTGAGTGGTGTGAACAACAGGATAAGGAGTTAAAGACTCTATAACCTGTTGTATGAACTATCACATTGAACAGTAGAAGTAAAACTCTAGCGACCACCGTTTATAAACGTGACGAGGATATGGACAGCACGACAATACTAATTATTATTATCAAAATAGTAATTTTGGCACGTACCATGCGAGCGTGTGACAGAGGTGCAAATAACAAGCAAGAAGATGGCGGAGCACACGGAGCTCATGACGCTCATTGTTGCTGGTTATTTGGTACCTGGAAAATAGTTAACAGTAAAATTTAACTGGTATAAGGTCTTCCATCCGATTTCTTTTGACATAATTATGAATGCGCGGCCTCAAATGGCTTCTAACAATTAACTATTTACTATATTTGAAAAGCCCTATAACTTATCTAGGAACATTATTTCGTTATCTGTCTGTCTGTCTTTCTGTCTGTCTGTCTGTCTGTCTGTCTGTCTGTCTGTCTGTCTGTCTGTCTGTCTCTCTGTCTCTCTGTCTCTCTCTCTCTCTCTCTCTCTCTCTCTTTCTCTCTCTCTCTCTCTCCTGTCTCTCTGTGCGTCTATCTTATAAGTAATCTTTTTACCTCTCTTGTTGTCAAATTATTAGTCCACCCTCATCTCCGTCTTCTCCTATCATCTCTCTTTTTCTTTAAACTCCCTTACCCCCTCTCTCTCCCTCTCCTCCCCCCCCCCCCCCCCTCTCTCTCTGTCTCTGTCTCTGTCTCTCTCTCTCATTGCGTCTCTCTGTTTCTTTGATTCTACTTTTACTTTTCCTATTTTTACCTTACATTAAGTTAAGAGAGTGGTAGGCCTATATTAATTTTATTTTAATTCAATGTGAACTCATATATGCCATTTTTGTTTCAATACAAGTTAGTGTATACAGTAATTACACATCTACTTGTCTGTGCACAAATATAAAGCCCCCCTTTATGGACTTAAGGGTACTAACACGTACCACTATTCCCATCCGCATGGCTTCACAATTAACTCACTTTACTTCAACCCAACGTCAGGTTACACATAGTATTTAAAATACTTTATCATCCATGCAGCGTTGATATTTAACGATCGACACACTTTAAAACCTTATACTACAGTAATAACTTGTAACGTATAGGTTTAGCCAATGTCTTTGGTTTTGATAATACATGCACAAAGTTCGTTATTTGACATAATGACTTTTCAAAGCGCCCTACGCACATTTAAAATAATTGTACAAAACAATATACTCGCAATGTTCAATTTTTCATGGAAATTGAATTATATCAATGCACGACGTCGTATACAAGACTCAATAAGATTATCTTTGAGGACAAAAAACTAAAATCTAAAAATATATAAAGTGAGTATTGAAGCTATAGAGGAGTAAAGACAAATACATTATTAAGGAGTACCTTAGGTAATCCCATCTCTGAATGCAATGTGAGACAACAGAAATCGATAAGTTAATACAATCATGGGCTAAGCTTACCTGTCCTGAAGCAAATGACGGGGCTTCTGAATTGGCCACTTCATTGTCAAATCTATTTATGTCGAGCGTCACAGGATGTCAGAGCCAGCTCATGCTTTGTCTCAGCTGGAGCATGGTACGTAAGCAGTCCTGCTTGAAACATATCTCCGCAATAATTACTGTCTCTGACAACACTGACAACGTATTCAAGGTGGTCTCAATAAGAGGGAAAGAAAGGTATTAGACTATTTCCCACGACCGTTTTGGCCTTGGCTGGTTGCTTCAGTTGAATATAGAGTGATCATATACATCCTGAGATAATCGTACTTTTATTACTGAAGAGTTTACATGCTTTTATTTCTTTGTATTATAATCCCATATTCATGGTTATTTTCTGGCTTCTCTCAGCTCAACATTGATAGGGACAACATTAACCATTGATCAGATTTTGAATACAGATGAATTGGACAGCACGCACGGCATTATGGAGCAATTATTAATGGCTTGAAAAGAGGCTTTCCCAATAGCTGTGTTTGAAATTTAAAAAAATGAACGAAAAAAAAATTGTCAAAAGAACTGAAATGTCACAAGTACATAAGTCTTAAGGATGTGGAGAAAAATTTATTGTATAGTTGTATGTGTTTTACTCTTTAGTTTTGGACAATATTGCACAAATGATTAAATGTACGGTATGTTTAATGTGCGTTTGAAAATGGCAGGATTTGCTATGAAACAAAATAAAAAACAAAAAAAAAACAAGACAAAACAAAATAAACAACAAAACATAAAAGGACGAAAAGCAGCGAACCAAAAAATCAAGACAAAACAATCAATAAATACGAATTTAAAAAAAAACGTATCTATAATATTATATAACAGTATGACAATTATTCTTACGGAAAAAAAAGATGATGTTATTGGTCACTGGCTCTTTAATAATCTAGGTAAAAACGGCGTCCACTTAATTTATAAAAAGCATATTTTATTGATGATGTACCATAATACTGTTTTAATTCATACACATCTCGCATTTTGGCTTGAAGGGAACAATTACTGGGTTTTCATGTAGCTGTGGGTATTTAGAAAAAGTACATTCATGGAATAATTATAAACCAGTCTCTTCTGTATGCATGCCTTTCCGCCCCAATCCTCAAATATATGATATACATAATATAATATTATTCATTCCACGCAAAAGAAAACGGTGCCTAGCGATGAAGATGGAATATACCCGATACACGGTTTTGTCCTCATAGTGAACCGGTGCAATTGCTAGGCTATTGTTAGGCTGATGTCATTTGCCTCTTTGACCCCTTACGTACTATGCTTATTTCCCAGATAGGATTTTCTCCCCTTGTCAATAGATCTTTACCTATTCGGTTCATGTCAAATTTTACATTTCACCGTCGATGTCGAACCAGACCGGCGCTATCGCCGCACCCACACCGACAGACAGACGGAAAGTTCCGAGTAGGAACTGTTGTTACTGTCGGAGAGGCCGGCAGGGCATGTATTGTCCAGCCGTGATTGATGGAGAAAACTAGACGAATCTCGGCCCACCAGGTAAGGACATCAGATCGATTCTTTGTGGCTCCTTATAAGATAATTATTCAGATAGTTTGGTTTAAGTTGCTTGATTTCTTAACGACTATCGTCAGCAACTAGGCTAATGCATGTTCGTGAACGAGTCCCAAGAACAAAGCCTGGCAGTTTTACGTGTTGCAAATTTTAAAAAAAGAAGAGAGAAAGAGAGAGAGAAGGGGGAGGGAGAGAAGGAATGAGAGAGAGAGAGAGAGAGAGAGAGAGAGAGAGAGAGAGAGAGAGAGAGAGAGAGAGAGAGAGAGAGAGAGAGAGAGAGAGACTGAAAGGAACTTCTAGGACTTATGTCTCAGAGAGCCAAAGCAAACACCAACCCGTAAGTTGAGAACATGGCGGTGATAGAGTGCTGGGCTTCTGTTCGGAGGGTCCGCGGTTCGATCCCACGACCCTCAACTTTAATAGTCAAATTTCGTTCCCTACTGAGCAACTAAGATAGGACCCTTGGAATCCCCGCACTGTCTCTGTATGACAACACGTATAATTTTCAGACCTTAGCCTTGGGACCCGTCCACTAAATTGTCTAGTTGTGGGGGACAGGGGGGAGATTAAATCAATAAATTTATCAAGATGGAGCTCACTACTAGCGAATAAAGTGGTCCAAAATTGTGCGTAATGGTTGTTTATAACATTTGATGTTTTTGTTTGTTGGTTGGTTTGTTTTGTATTTTTTGTGTACCTTATGTGTTAAAGGATTAATAAACGAAAACCATTTGACATAACGATATAAATTCTTCATTTCTTATCGTCCTTCGTGAACCACAAGACTACCGTCTGATAATAATTGCGCGTATTATCGTGTGCTACCACACATGACTGCTGTCTCAGCCGGCAACATTATACAGGAGCCTAAGCCTATTGACACCGATTCTACTAGAAGTAGAAGAGAAGAAGGCGATCCGATCCCACAATAATAATAATACTACTACTACTACTACTACTACTACTACTACTACTACTACTACTACTAATAATAATAATAATAATAATAATAATAATAATAACAACAACAACAACAACAACAACAGCAGCAGCAGCAGCAGCAGCAGCAGCAGCAGCAGCAACAGCAATAAGGTATTAAAGACATCCGAAGTTACATCTGAGAATATGCAGTTTGGAGATAGATTTGACATAGTTGAACAATTTAAAAGCTGCGTTGTTGCGGTTGAAAACAATTTTATGGACATTATATACATTTTTTCTCATCACGTTGGCGGGAATACACTGATCACCATGGGAAAACTTATTGAAACAAACAGCTTATTTAGAGTTAAGTCCAACAATGTTCATGGTCCAAACAAAACGTGTTACGTATATTTGTCGAAGTGTTTCGCATTATCTTTGGAAAAATTATGTTATGAATGATGATGGTGGTGGTGAAAGGGGTTAAATTGTAGCAGCTGTAGCTATGGTCATTATTCAGCAGCAGGCCTCTTTTGGTGAAGGTTGATCGTGAAGAAAAATGATATCTGTCTACTTAACTTGGCTTGACTGGCGTTTCATATGGAGGTAGTCTATGTCGCAATGGTCACATCCGCTGGGGCTGGGGATGTTTATTGCTACACGTTTTCAAAATGTTTTTCTCCTTGATTTACGATTGAGCGATGATCTGTTTGAAACGCAGAATTGGGAAGGATTTTGAGGAGGTCGTCTCTGCGCCGAGGTCAAAGGCCTTGGCCAGGCCCATAGAGGTGATATAGAGGGTACTGCTTCGTCGCAATCTTTTGTTGGCGGAGGGAGAATTCACCGTTGATGATCTTGATCTTTAGGCACGATGCCTCACGAATATGTTTTAATGCGAATGGTATAAAATAAAAAAACGTAGGGAAAAATCAAACCATAAAATGAGCATGTGTGTTTGTTTGTTTGTTGCTTAGCATCAAATATCAGCACCATAATATAGGCTATAGTGTATAGGGTCTCAAGACTAACGTCATACAATTGGAAACATAGAGGCAGCAGCCTACATTTATACTGTGATTCCCGTATCAGCCGGTCACTTGTTTAACTTGGATATGAGATCGGACAAACAATTTTTTTTTTACCGATCATGGCCTTTCCGTTTGCGCTAGGTACCCCCACCTGGCCACACAAGCTGAGCAGTGTTTAAAAAAAATCAGAAAATTTAATAAAATTGTAAATGTAAAAAGCACCACGCAATATATAACGAAGATTTTCCAGCAAGCATGCTGTTTAGATAATGAGATCTAGTCATCGATGCCGCGACAGGAACAAAAATAATTGTAGGCCCTATTATACACTTCCAGAAACACAGGAGTTCATTTTCTATGAAAATAGTAACAGTGTAAATAGTAACTAAGGGAAATTACTGACTTTAATTTTAAACAGTTTGTATTAGCGACAGAAGTGGCCGGTTTCGCTCAAGGTGTACTGGTGTATTAAAAATCTAGCGTTTGCAGATGTGTCCATCGTTTATTTTGCTGAAGCGAACTCCCCCTCCCCCAAAAAAGTAATATCTAGATCTTATATAATCTAGATTCTAGAGGTTCACCGTGTTTGAATCAGTAATATATTATATATATGACACCCGAGCATACAAATTAATCATTGACAATGAAAGTGACGACAAGTTTGTTAGTTTTAATTCTCGTTTTATCATCTTCTTCAGTCTATGCATCTAATGGGGACAGGTCGTACATCTTTTCAAAATGTTTTCAAAGGTGTAAACAGATAAATTGCACAAAACCTGAAGTTTTCTCACAAAGGCAGCCTTTCCATATGAAACTTCTCAGATGGACTTGTGAGGATGAGTGTAAATATGACTGTATGTGGACAACTGTGGAAGCATATAACCAGGATGGTAGCAGTGTACCCCAGTTTTATGGAAAGGTATTTGAAGTAGGCCCTAAGCTGAGTTTAAAAAAGGAAACATCTAGGGATGCTACGAAAAAATTGTGGTACAACGTGCGCAACTATGAGTACGGCACTTTAATTTTTTCGGGTTTCCCCAATCTATTTTAACTGCCTAAGCTGCTTCATCCTACCTCTTGCTGATCTTGGCCTTGTCTTACTAGCTTCTCGACTTCTAGATCTAAGTAATGAAGAGTACATCTTCTATATTAGAATGCACAAACAAGACGTAGCTTATGTCTCGTCATAACAGAAAGGCTTACGACTAGACGTAAGTTACGTCATTTTTTTACGTGTACGTTCTACCCTATTGTAAATCTGTAGCCGACTCTACATTCATGGTAGAAAGGGATGGGGAGAGAGAGATTTATAGAGTGTAGAGTGTGTCGGAAACGGAACATGGAAATACAGTTCTTTTAAGGATCTTAAAATTAATTATAAAACTGATTTTAAAAAAATGAATGTTTTCTGACTGAGGATGGGATTCATGAGCCCAAGGCTTTTTTCTTCCAATAGAAGATATCAAACTCAAAGTTCACACACCAGTATCTTCTGTCAGACGCATTAACATGTATTGCTTAAATGACAACTTGTATACATGTACATTTAGAAAGAAGGGATCAACAAACTAAGCCAAATGTGGTCTCCGTAGACTGAAGTCTAGATGGATTGCAATAGTGGTCTCCCTAGATTCTGATCACGATTGTGATCTCCCTATATTGGAGTCTAGGTGGACCGTGATTACAGTGGTCTCTCTAGACTCTACCATATTAAAATCAGATTATAATTATCCTACAAATTGTTATCTTCGTAATTAGGATGATGTGGTCCAAGAATAGAGTGCATGGCTTTTAATCAGATGGTTTTAAATTCAATTACCAACTGAGGCTGTCTTGTTTTTTTTTCCCTACTGTTTGGGCCATTGTCAGTATATTAATATCAATGTGACCAGCCAAATCCCTGGTGGCCCTCACTCCCTTATTGTGAGTAACATGATTTTCCTTGAAAACTTAGGAGATGTTTTTTTTAACTAGAAGAGTGATAAATTTACTTTTGAACTTTGAATCACAGATCTCTCTTTTTCTTTCTCAATCTATCTACGTCTCCCAATGGCCAATATGTCTGTCCCTCTCCTTCTTTATAACTTTCTCTATAGATACATCCCAATATATGTCTTTCTCCTAAAGTATATTGATTTTCCTAGGTTTTCATTTCAAAATTGAGAGCATATGCATCCATTGGAAGAAAAACATGAATTTAAAAACTGCATATATTTAATTTTTAAAACAGATTTCAAAATTTATTGCTATTGCAGTGAGGGGTGTCTCTCTAAGAGTCTAAGTATTTTAAAAATATTTTTTACTTTTTATCCAGTAGTAATTTACTCTGAATTAGTGCAATAGTGCGATCATACTAGTTTTTGTTTGGTTTTCTGCTCTTCAATCTGTCTATAGATAGAATTTAAAGAAAAAGCTTTTTTTAATAAATCTTTTTATGTCTGACTCTCTCTAACTCTTCCTGTGTGGCTCTTATGTCAGAAGTTAAATCAAATTGATCTACACTGACAAAGGAAAATATAAAAATATTTCAGGGAAGTGACTTCAGTTGTTTACTTTTACTAAACAGACCATTTTAAATGGTGTACTTCATTTCTTCAACCTGTGAAGATTATGAAACTTTTTTTATAATCACGCTTTTGTTGACAAGCTTATTTATAATGCTGCATCAGCAACATCGTAAATTTTTGTATGTAAATTTGCATTTTTCAGTGTAATTCATAGCACTACCCATTTGAGCCCTGGCCCCCTCACAGTATTTTGTCTCCATAGATATCTAGTCTCCTGAGCTGAAAATGGTTTCTAGGCCCACAATGTCTATCATCAAAATATGTGTTCACTGGTCTTTACTGTGTAGTTCTTATTCCATTTTAGATCAAGATCTACATGGTTATTAAGCAGTGTTACCATGCTCATTAAAATATAAGCTCAAAAGGTTAAACTGACCAAACTGTTGGTGTATATCTGATTGAGATCTTAAGGTCAAAATGGTAGATCGACAAGTAATATATAAATCTGAATTCCAATATATTAATTCAAAATGCTGTTTTCATATTTGTCATGTTGCACATGAAAGAAATACTGAAATAATTCACATTATAATTTTTATATACTTTAATATGAACTAAAAGTCATACATGTATATTTTTTGCAGTGGCCCTTTGTGCGGTATGCTGGAATACAAGAGCCAGCCTCCATGGTGTTTTCTCTTTTGAATGCATTATGTCACTTGGCAATCTTAGTGTACAGATCAAAAGTATCAAAATCCACCCAAATGTACTATGTATGGCATGGTATGGCCCTGGTATGTATAAATAAAGTTGTAAATTAAAAACTATGAATAAATCTCTTTGAAGTAGCATCTCATTCTTTTTTTTTTTTTTTGGAAAAATGAATATCTACAATTTAAAATTATATTTCTGAACAACAAAAATTATAATAAGATAATGTTTCTAGTTCTGACTTTTTGACAGGAAAGAGAAGAAGCTCTAGATATGAGTGAAACATTTATTGACTATTCCCTAGATGGTTCAATATGATTCTGCTTTCCATATTAAGACATGTAGGGCAGAGTAAAGAACTGTCTGCTACAAGTAAAGGCATCATAGGATAACGCTATAAAATACCAACAAACTAATACCTGTAGATTACTAAGAAAGAGGAGGAGGATTGATAGAAGAGTTGGTACAGCTGTTATTGACTTTCAGCAATCATGTAAAGAAATCCTAAATCTAAATATTTTAATTTCGTTGCATTATAATTCAGTTTCAATGAAAAAACTGTTAACATTATATCAATATAAAGTTTTTTAATCCAACCAACTGCATCTTTTCCTGTGTAGCAATTTTGGTGGATGCAAACACATGAAATTAAAAAATTTTGACTTACTTTATTTTAACATTTTTTTTTCATTGTTTACACTTTGCAAAATTATCTCAGCTTAAAAATAATAGATATGTTTTAAAATTTTATTGGTCTCAAATATTTTATAGATTAAAAAAAATTCAGTGTCATTGCATTTCTTTATTTCCACTCATAGGTTGGTGTAATAACCTGGTCTTGTGCAATGATATTTCATACTCGGGACACTCCATTGACAGAGGTACTGATTTATTTGATACCACAATAAGTTCAGCTTTGAATTTTTTAAATTACAACTTTTTTCAGTTTGTTATGGTTACTTCATTCTACCCAAGAGTATGTTAATAGTTTCAAAATTAACAGTTAATAAGATCTTTAACTTGCATTGTTCTGTCCCACAGTTCTTTGTGTGAGACAATTCTGGGCCACCTAATGTTGAGGATGTTTCTGAGGCATCTGTTGATGAAAGTTTTCAGTTTATGGGTATTGGTCTGGATCACGGCCACGTTTCTTTGACAGGGCGGCTGGGTTCCTGTTCCTCACTGAGAGAGTCTTGATGATATTGTACAGTCTCTTCATATTTTTTTGGCCTCTGTTGTCAGGTCCTCTATGTGAGTATGAAGTTTCTTTTGTCTTTCCTGGCATTTTTCTTTACATCTCTATTCTTGTGCAAGTATCCAGCTTGTAATGTGTGCTTTTCCTACATGTCTTGTGTCTGATTGATTTGGTGTTTTAGGTTCTTTCTCTCCGTGGTCTTCTTGCCCAAAACTGTTAAGCATATCGCTTTCCAGGTCTCTCGCAGGCTTCGCCACTGTTCTTCGATTGTCTCTTCTGTTGGGAAGGACAGCATACTGAACTTGTTTCTCAGCTCGATTTTGAAATACTCTGATTGCTGTTCCTCTCTTTGATCTTAGACACTAAACATTAAACTTGTGTACTGTCTGTCAAAACCCTGTCGTTGAAAGCCTTGAGCTTGGTCTTAAGTACTGCAACAACCAGGTGGTGATCTGATGCTGCGCCAGCGTTGCATTTCACCCAGATGTCATGCAGACTCTGTCTCCACTTTATGTCGGTTGTGGTGTGGTCTATTTGGTTTTCAGTCTTGCTGTGGGGGGAAATCCATCCTAATCTAGATTAACATTTTCAGTAGTGGTAATGTATACTGTCATTGATGTATATGAAAAACCATATCAATCCTTATGAGCCAATTAGAGTGTAGGAAGAAGGCCATTGATACAAACAATAAACCTAATAAAGCAGTTTGTAAAGAATCAAACATATTTCGGGTGAAAAGTATAAAATTATTCCCTAGTATTTATTTTAATTTAAGTCACCTTATCTTCTTTCTCTCTCTCTCTCTCTCTCTCTCTCTCTCTCTCTCTCTCTCTCTCTCTCTCTCTCTCTCTCTCTCTCTCTCTCTCTCTCTTCTCTCTCTTTCTCTCTCTCTCTCTCTCTCTCTCTCTCTCTCTCTCTCGCTCTCTCTCTATCTATCTATCTATTTCTCTCTCCACCCCCTTCCTTTGTATGTAAAAAGAGAGATTGTCATGTTGAAATCTACATTATGCTGAATGAGTTCTACCAATTTTGAAATGTTCAATTCTAGTTTGCTTCTATCATATATCAAAATAGATAAATATATATATTGTTACATTGTAAAAGTTTTGTAAAAATTATTTTTTTTCCTACAGAAGTTGGACTACTTCAGTGCTTTTGCTCTGGTGCTATATAATATTTTCACCTTAGTATGCAGGTGAGACTATCAATAATTGTGTCTGTTCATAAAACTAATTGAACAATGAACATTGGTGCTTTCGTGATGTCCTTTTTATTTTGTATATATGTAAATTTGTCAGAGCCATGCCATGATTCCTTTTTTTTTGTTTGTTATCAAACCCCACAGCCTCAGGCGAAATGGATGTTTTTTAAGTATACATACTTTTATAGAAAGGTTTATAATATAATTTTTATACATTTTTTATAAAGGCGAGGAAGGGGTGTTGAAAATTTAGAGAACATTTTGAAGGGAGAAATACTGCATATATTAAAGAAAATGCAGCATTTATATATTATAACGTTTACAAGCAGAAACAATCTCTTAAGTTGGTCCATATGTGATCTTAGTCTTACTGAAGCAAACTCTTCCATAAACATATACTTTTTAAAATACTACCATTCCTTTATTATATGTTTTTGGCAGGAGAACTGAAATCAAGAAAGTGTGGCTATATGTATATTTTAAGGAAATGCACTTAACATTGTTGTTTTCAATTCACCTTAATGGGAATTGGCATCAGCTTAGCCAAGGATAAAAACTTGCTACAGACCAGAATCTTGTTTAGAAAATAAATCGGGTGCCAAGATTCTGTGGAGCTATTGAAGCTATGTGAAATAAGGACAAGCTCAAGCTTCCAATTCCTGGACTCTTTATGATGTAATTGTTACATTTATTAAACCATTATGCTAATGTTAACAATGTTTTATTGACATAGCACTCTTATTTGACTCAACATAAGCTATAAAAAAATTAACCTTAAAGCAAATTTAATTAGAACCATAAAAAAGCAGCTGTCTTGGATAGGTTTTTGTCATTATTATTTTTGGAAGGACATAAAAAAGCCAAAAATGGTAAGGTCAAGAATTGTTTAAATTATGATTATTGAGGAAGAGTTCACTTACACTGCACTTCTTCTTTTTTTCTCACAGAGTTGTTGGTACAGACATGGTGTATACCATTGCACTTTCTGCCTCAGCATTGGTTGGATTGTACTTCTATCACATCTACTATTTGGCATTTGTGCATTTTGATTATGGTTATAATATGATCATGAATGTTTCTGCTGGTGAGTAATTTAACTACCCTTTTTGGGATTCCAATTTTTCAGTGCTTTTGTGTGATCCGTATTAAATCAGACTATTATACTCGGTTCTGAAAGTTGGTTTTATTTTCTCTATTAAAATTTTTAATGTGCAAAAGTGCTGCTGAAGAAAATTAAATTCTTACTCCTCTTTGATTTTTACCTCTTAAGAAAAGGCTAGATATTAATACATAAGTATCTGATTATGGCATACACCTTGGTATTACAAAACATTTTTTTTTCTGTGTTTCTCTAGGTTTTGTCAACGCTCTAGGCTGGATTGCATGGTGCCTTTACAATAGGCGGCATAGGCCTTATGTGTGGAAATGTGTGACTGTCCTCCTTGGCTTATTGGCATTTTTGTCCTTGGAGCTCTTTGACTTTCCACCAATATGCTGGACGTTTGATGCTCACTCTTTGTGGCATGCCGGCACTGTTCCCATGACTCTGTTGTGGTATAGGTAGGTACAAATAAAATTCCTTTAGTTGGTAAATTATGAAAATTAGACATTCATTTACCATACTAAATTATGCAAGTCTTAGATAACTTTTTCAATTCTGTAAGTGTTCTCTTTTCGTCATAAATATTACATGTATTTATAATTTAAAAAATCTTTTTAGTTTTATTTTTATCAAGTTAAAATATCTAAAAACCTTTTTTTTTTGTAAAATGCGATTGTTATTTGGTTGTGCTTTTCAGACGGGTTAGAGCTCTTGAAGCAAATAAAATTTTTTATTTTAATACAAATCTCACAAAATTTAGTGGATATGATTAAAACGTAGAAACATTTTTCTAAGGACATTGAGCTGCTTATTTCTTTGATTTTCGACATAATTAAAAGCAGGTGATCTGGTTAGAGAAATAAAACAACAATATTATATGTTAATTCTGCCAAGACCTTTGAGACTTGACTTTTTTATGAAATGGTGAAATAAAATATGCATCAAAAACAAAACAAAAAGAGATAGAGAGAGATAAAGATCTTTACAGCTCATAAAAAATGAAACCACATTTTTTCCTACAATTTATGTACCCTCTCTCTCTTTCACCAGCTTTGTGATTGACGATGCCTTGTATAAAACCGACTCAGGTGAAGAGGATGTCAAAAAGCTGGTTTAAGCCTAAACTTAATTTTTTATTTCGTAAGGATTAGGCACATGGCATATTCCTAATTTTTATATGTTACACACATATTCTGAGATTCAAACTGTGCAGCCTTTTTAAAGTTTATTTGGTTTTGGTTCAAGAGTTGGTATCAAATTATTTATACACTGAATGAGTATTCACACTCTGTTCTCACAGTCTTAAAATGATGGGTTTTTTTGTTTTTGTTTTCTCTCTCTCTCTTTCTTTTGGGGGGGGGGGGAGTAGAGGGATATTAACCCATGTATTATTTGAAAACACAAAACTTCAGAGAAGTCTAGTTTTTATATCTATGCCCTAACATGTTTTAGATTCCACAGATTTTTTTTTTGTACAATGGCTTGTTGTCTTTTTCAATTGTGACACTGTCGCTTTCATTATGTTTTTTGTTGGGTTAAGTTACCTTGTGAGCACTTTTGGTAACCTGGACATTTGTCAATATACCAGGTGCTATTGTTATGGGAGGAAAAAACAACAACTTTGCCTAATAGTATTTGATCTTGTATATATATCAATGACTTTTATACATGCCATATTATCAGATGAGAAATTTTGGGCTGATGTAAGAGTGTGTATTTTCATTTTAGTGATTTACAAGTATGAGACCTAAAGTTTTGTGGAACTGAAAGTTATAAGATGTTATGGAATATGACAAGGTTCCTTTTCTTTTCCTTTCCAATTTTGTATGAAAAGCCCTCTTAACACAACCCTCACTGGTTATGTGAGTGTCATTATAATATGACAAGAGGAGATATTCCTAGTTCCTCTTTGTGACTATGCATGCAATTGTCGCATGTTAGTCTTGGGATTGATCTACAAGATGGCCTAGTTACTCATGGTGGATGTCAAAATCAGCAAAACAAACACCCTGTTGTTAATAGTATTATCTGATGTTTATATTTAGTTTTGAGAACTATTTTTAATCTAGCATTGGAGTTTGTTTGAAAATCACATAAACTTGTGATATAATTAAAAATGTCTGTAAAACTTCAACCTTTGAATAGGATATCATAGAGTTTTTCTTAGCTTTGTTGAAAGTTTTAATAGCACATGAAATAGTATAACTTTGAATACAAAGACATCAAGACCAATGTGGGGCAAAATAGATTATTGAAAAAGAGGTATTCTTGATAAGACCAACACCTAAGACCTCTTGCTTAATTGCTTTTGAATAGAGAGAATAAATAACTCTTAGATTGCAATGAGCCTCAAGAAAGGATGAGTTAAAAGTCTGTGATTAAAAATAGAAATACCTGATTTTTTTTGCTATCTTATCATGCATAAAATGTTTATTATGTGCAGCTAGTTAAATTTCTTTTAAGGTTAGGTGGAAAGGAGATGGAAAGAAAATCGAATGTGGAGAAACATATTTTTGAGAAAAAGAAAATTCAATTTTTTATTGATTTATTTGATGTTTCTATGATATCACTGTCTTTGTGCATTTTTCGTTTTTTTATTTTTTTTATTTATTGCATTCATTGGAGTTATTAAGGAATGAATTATGAAGATAATTATAAATATTATGGATTTATATGCTGTTGAATTTCTAGTTCTTTTACTTTTAAGTTTAAAAGCGTTGGAATGACCGTTTTTATTTTTGAGAGCACAAGCTTGATGTTATATTCACCATTAAAATTAATTAAAAAAATATTTTCTTAAATCATCATTTTTTGGTTGTCAAGCTTATTTGTTACATCTCAGGCTGAGTTTGTTTTTACGGCATGTCAGTACAGTAGCGACTATATTGTGCCCATGTTGTCCTAGGACAATACATTATACTAGTAGCAACGGTGACCTCTTTATCTCTCTGAGTGGTAAAAGCATAAAAATTGTGCATAAAAAGGTTGGTTAAAAGTGAGGGGTATATACAACAGTTTAAAAGATCCATGTGTAGGATTATCACAGTTCAATTTTATTTTATATTTTAGATACCTCAGGAGGTGCTGAGGACTAACATAAGTAAATATGCTCTCTAATGGTTTGGAAGCCAGGTGCAGATTTTTTACCGGTGAAAAAGAAGTCAACCAGAATGTGACTTATGGATAATTGAGAGTTGTAGGTATGACACTGTGGAGGCTCTTCACCTCTCAGTAGGAAGGCATGGGTTAGATGAGAATGTCCCAGTCGGACTCGATGTAGTACCATCTGGTCTCGTCTTCTAGCCTGAGACACTCCTGCTGACTGACCAAAATGTGGTTGGACACAGTGTAGTTTGTTGTTTGTCAGATTTTTCCATCGTGCTTTCTAGTTTTCTTTTATAAACGTATGTATAATCGGTTTTGCAGGTATCAACACTTAAGTAGGTTCCAGTTCGAGCTCGATCTTGTCGAGCTCATCAGCCATTTCATTTCCCTCAATTCTAACATGGTTAGGGATTCAGCAGAGTAATTTTCCTACCTCTTTTATGTAATCTTGGTAACTTGTTAAGCCAGTTAAGGAAAACAAAAACCATGGACATTGGTATTTTGATTGTGTCATATATGATTTGTTGATTAATAATACAATTATAATTTCTACTACATGTAATTTATTTACCACATTTATCAAAATTGCTTTAAACAATGTTTTTTGGAGCTGTGAGCAGCACAAACTTTAGACCCAAGCGGGTATTTTCCTTATTAGATGTTAAAAGGTAATTCTTTTTCTTTTTCTAACAAATTTAATTTTTTTTAAAATTTCATTTGCTGTGCAAGAAATATTTAAAATGTTAATTGTTTTAAAAACATCCAACAGTTTGATCTTTAGGCTGTACAATTGTACATATTTAAGATGTATGTAACGGGGGAAAAAAGGTGAGTGTACTGCACTCCTTAATGCAGGAGGTCAAAGAATTGAATCTCAATAGACTATAGAGCCACCTTTGCCCAAAGATTTAATTCTTCTGGACTGATGATAAAAATAATTAAAAAAACAATAAATTTTTTAAAAATATATTATGCTTATGATGAAACTTTAATACTTCTTAGTTGATGTCATTTGAAACATGCAGCAATATTGATTTTTTTAAAATTTAAGAATGTTTACACAATATACAAAGCACATTTCCATCATTTTAATTTGAGACTAAAGACCACACATACTTATATTTTCACTTTTCACACAAAATAAAAATTTTAGCTGTTCTTGTCAGATAAATCTTTTTTACATATCAAAAATAAAAAATAATTTTATCAAGTAGTAAGTTACGGCCATTATATACACAGTTATCTTCCTGCCAGCCCTTAACCTTTATTCTCATAAAAAGATAACTGTTTAAAAAGAACACACATACTAAAGATGGATTTTTTTTTATTGATACATAAGTGCCAAAACAATTTTTGCCAATAAGAATACAATCATAAAAAAATATAGTGGGTGACTGTTGCACACTCAAACACGTCTTCTGATTTCCTATAACTTTTTTAAGATGATTGCTACAAATTTTAAATCTATGTCACCAAACTGCCAAAAAACTCGAACATTCTGTACAACTATTTCTCTAGGGAAAATAATCTTCAGTCTAGTTTTATCACAGTTTTGATAAGTCATCGCTTCATAAATTGAAAAAAAGAAAAAAACAATGTACAAGTGAGCTAATTTACATAAATAATCCCTTAATCAAACAGTGGAAAATGATAATATAAAACAATCAATTCTGAGCCTCTTCAAACATTAATAACATACTGTATTCTGAACAGTAATGCTTTTTGATGATAATGGTTTCTACTGATACAGTCGAATTTGTTCTGATTTGATATTCAGTCTTCTTATGGCTTCAAAAATATAGATCTCATGCAGAATAGCGCCTC
Source organism: Elysia chlorotica (assembly GCA_003991915.1). Taxonomy (NCBI): domain Eukaryota; kingdom Metazoa; phylum Mollusca; class Gastropoda; family Plakobranchidae; genus Elysia; species Elysia chlorotica. Next base: position 120,042 of record RQTK01001250.1, read on the forward strand.
AATGTATCCACCTCCTCTACCAAACAAAGCCCAGACGTTTTTTTTGCTGTTTTTTTTGCCATTGACTTATCTCATGCAAGATAGTTCCTTTAAATGTATCCACTTACTCTACAAAACAAAATCCAGGCATTTTTTTTTCAGGGATTTTTACCATTGACCTATCTCATGCAGAAAAGCTTCTTTTAATGTATCCACTTGCTCTACCACACAAAACCCAGACGGTTTTTGCTTGGGTTCTTGCCATTGACTTGCAACTTGGTCTCATCTGTTGTGTCACGCTGATAGTGTGGCATCTGTACACCAGATTTGTCACACACCATATAGCTAGGCCTAATGCCACCCTTGCCTGGGAAAGTTGGACCCAACCCTCCGCCGGCACCCTCCTTTGCAGCTTTCTGAAGAGGATACACATTGCGACCTCCCTCTTTGCAGTGATCAATAACCTGTGCAAAAATCAATACCACGAATTAATATGATCGGACAAGGCAGCGAAAATATTACAAAACAGATAAAGAAAAGAGCATAATGTTATGGACACAGATAGCAGACTGCCTCTGTGACTATTCAATAGCAATAAAAGGAGATACTTTGAATAAACTTACTGAACTAATGTATACGACTTAACGACATAAAGCCACTGGAGAAACTGGGCATAGTTTTAGTAGGCCACTGTTTTAGGTTAAATAGACAATATTGATTTCTACTAAAATGAGATAAGATGACTTTTATTAATCCCTCTCGGGGAAATTTTAAATCTGTAAATGACATTGCTATGGGCACAAAAACACTCAATACAGCTAATTATGTTAGTGTTAGTATTACATGTTTGAACTTTGATCTGAATCAAGCAGATGCAAAAAAAAATGCTAATTATACCTTTTTGGCATACTCCTGGAACTGAGCTTCTTCCTTCTCGATAAGTTCAACATTGGCTTTGTCCAGGGCAAGCTCAGCTCTCTTGGCCTCTTCTTCCTTGTTCACACGCTCATTCTGTAAACAATAACCACCTTATTCAATAAGAACTTCTTACTTAAAGTATTAGCCAGTGTATGATATTAGAGAAAGATTGGCTAATTTTGTATTTAACCTTTTTTTAAACAAATCATTGTGACCCCCCCGCCCCCCCCCCCCCCAACAAAAAAAAACATACAAAAAAAACAACAAACAAACAAAACAACAAAAACAACTGTTGCTTCCAGTGAGATACCAATAATTATTATTTGCATTTAAAGGGTTTAAAGTTGTTTTTGTATAAACAAATGTTTTATTATTGGTTGGGAGGGCATGGCCCAAATTTAAAACAAGTATCGATGTAAAGTGTTATGAAATTTGTGATTAATTCAGTGGAAGTGTGAAGTAAATATTAGGAATTTTGATGCAAATGTTCATGAAGGTCAAAAAGTCTTCATGGATGCAAACAATAAGAAAATTTTTCTTTTGTTTTTACAATCATTTTCATACATCACAATCTCACCTGGTGAAAATTATGTGACTCTCAAACTATGTGAAGTGAAAAAAAATTTAGCTTATCCATTGGAACATTTAAAATTGATAAATGTAAACTGATTGTTTTTTTTTCAATCAGGTTTTATTACCATAAAATTATACACATCTACTTACATATTGATCAATGTGGAAGTTTTTGAGGTGATCTGCCTCATGCCTGCGACGAATGCCCTTCTCAAATTCATTCTGCCTGAAGATCTGATCAGCCTCACGTCTCATCTCCAGCATCTCCAGCTCTTCTCTCTTTTCTTTCTTGAGCTTTTCTTCCCTCTCCTTGAGCTAATGAGCAAAAGAGGAACATATTTCAAGAATCAGAAATAGTATAGTAACCCTTGAATAGATTAAAAATCATAGAACCAATGATAAATTCTTTAAACAATTTAGGCCCTAAATCTTTAGAAAGCGTGTTTAAGACTCGAAGTATAGAAATAAGTTATAGGAATCATAATAAATAGAAACAGATCGTCTATAATATTATAAACGATATGTCATGTTAACTATTCCAAATTCTTAAACTTTCTTCCCATCCTATCAATATTTTATAAGATATAAGCATAATCACTTTGTAATTGGGCATTCGAACAGAAATATTATACCTGTTTATTTCTGTGCTGGGCCTGCTCTCGGATATCCTTGAGAAGCTTCTCTTCTTTGCTCCTCTCTTCTTGAAGTCTTTTCTGCTCTGTTTCTTCAGTAGCTTTCTTTATCCTACCCTCCTCATCACTAATCTTCTGTTTCATTTGAGCCGCAAGCTTCTCACGTATACGCTCCAATTGGGCTTGTTTTTCACTGGAATTAGTATAAAAATTATAAGCTTGTTTGTTCATTTTAAGACATTCAATGACCTTTACTAATAAACAAATAATACATTTGGAAAAATAATGTATATTCTTATACAAAATGCAAACTCATTAATGTAAAGTAATGCAATATTTTTTTTTGTAAAGGGATTTGAAAAGGATAACCATTACTCAAATGTTTTCTTCTACCAAAAGTTCACAATAAAGTCACAAAACTTCATTTGTTTTTAGAATAACTTTTTTTTTAAAAGATAGCCTCCAGAGGCATGATCTATCTTGATATGGTTTTCTCATACTTTGTGATAATAATGTGAAAAGGCATTCACTGTAATCTGCTTATCTGCAAACATTCTTTGGCTCTTACAATTCCTTTACCTGAACATTAATAATAATATTTTCACGATTGGTTTTTAAGTTCACATTATCTGAAAATTTTTAATAATTATTTGCAATACATGCATCATTTTCTTTTCAAAGAATGTTTTCTTCTCAAGCCCCTTAGCTAATTTTTTTATTGATTCATTGATTCCTCTTAAATCTGTTTAGTTGTTTATAAATTGTTTTTACAAATAAATATTTTACACTTATTGTAATTTATAAATCATTTTTGTAAAAGAAAGGATAACCATTACTCAAATGTTTTTTTTCTACCAAAATTTCACAATAAAGTCACAAGACTTGATTTGTTTTAGAATAACTTTTTTAAAGGATAGCCTCCAAAAGAATGATCTAACTTGATAAGAATTTCTTATATTTTATGATAATTATGTGAAGAGGCATTCTCTGTAATTTGACGAACTGCAAACATTCTTTGGCTCTTAAAATTCTTTTACCTGAACATTAATAATAATACCCGGTACTTTCACAATTGGGTTTTTAAGTTCACATTATCTGAAAATATTCAATAATTATTTGCAATACATGCATCATTGTCTTTTCAAAAGCATGTTTTCTTTCCAAGTCCCTTAGCTAATTTTTTTTTTTATTGATTCGTTGATTTCTGTTAAAGCTGTTTAGCTGTTTATAAATTGTTTTTACAAATAAATACTTTACACTTATTGTGATTTATAAATCATTTTTGTAAAACAAAAAAATGTTCTATGAAACATATAAAGAAATCAATGATTGTGAATAGGACCATAACAAAAAACAAAAACTGCCCATTTGACAAGGAAGACAAAAATTGTTTCCTACCGGTGAATATCTTGCTCTTTCTGAGCTCTCAGTTTCATCATCTTCCTCTTTGCTGCTGCAAAAACTCGACATTCTTCATCCTCCTCCTGAATAACAATAAAAATTAATTGTCTCACATTATTTATAATTTTTGCAGTACAATAAATTATTATCTGTGTAAAGAGAATGATGTGGCTTAGCCTGGTCCTATCCTGCTAGACACTTTGTGACTTGAAAATAACAAGGTTCCAATGCTTTTTATTTAGTCATATTGTGAAAAAAAATTCATAGTTCTCAACTTCCATTTCAAAATAATAAATATCAAATCTTTTGATCTTTCATAATTTTTAAAAATACCCCAAAATATTGCGCACACAAGGATCAGGCTTCTAATCAGGAGCCTCAGGTTCAAATTCCAATCTGGTGACCTTGTTAGCTACTGGTCAAGCTGATTACAGTACTACAATGTAACTGACTGAAAAAAGAATTTCTGGTATCTCCCGCTTTGTTTATGTTTAGCATCAGATGAAAGTTATCAGATGTTGGTCTTGATATCTGTCCTTGAGGAGTTCAGTTGAAACGTTTAATGTCCAACGTCAGCACTATATAAGCTATATTGTGGACACGTCTGACAATTTTATGTGCTGCCACACACCAGACAGGGCGGGGAAACCATGACTCCAGACCTGTCTTGGCCGGTATAGCAATGTTGCTGACGGAGAAACCAACCAATGATTAAGAGCTGGCAGCATCAATGTGACTAAGAGGACATAAACAGGATTGCAATGTTATTGTTACTCATTTTTTACTCTAGAAATATATGTACATTATTGTCGTGGCAGGTCTCTGCGCCCAAGCCCTTAAAACAACATTAAACAAGAAAAATATGAGAGAGACCTCTGCGGATAAAGAGTCAAATCATCATAATTATAATATAGATTTTAGAGAAAAGTATAAATATAAATACCTCATCCTGTCTCTGTTGAAGAATTTTCATTTTCTCAACATCATGAATTTGTTGCATATTTTCCTTCATCAGGGATTTCCTTTCATCCTTTCTGATGCTCTCCAGTCTTTCTTTCTCGATCTGGAACTGAACAGCTAGCTTCTTCAGTTCATCTCCCTCTTTACAATCTTCCACTTTAATTTTGTCTTGAGTTTGCAGATGCTCGTTGATTCTGAAATCAAACCAACCACGTTCTTTGATGACTTTTTAAAGAGGCTACTTTGCTCTATTAGTATATCTAAGTGTTTTTGGATTTTTAACAAATTACTTCAGTAAGGACTGCTAAAGAAGTATAAAGAATTTATAATGTTTTAGAAAGCAACAGTGTATTAAACTGTTGTCATAGTAACTATTGCATTAAGGCCTAGGGGAGAAAAAAAAAGTATGAGAAACTTGGATATAACAATGTCAATTCTTTTCAATGGAGTCATTCACAAAGTAGACTGGTAATAACCTGATCTTCTGCTTTTCATCTGATATTCTTATGAATATTTCCATATTTCTGAAGAATCTGCGGTGAAAAGGCTTCACAATTATTTTGTCTCACAACCCATACATTTACTTCTTAACAGTTTGAGAAAGCGTAAAAACTACAAATTCTCAAAATTCAGAAAATTGATATATAACAATGAAATAAAAGTAATATTATAGTTGTAGTTCAAACGGAATTATAATCTTTCTCTAACATTTCATCAGTTATAATTTGTTGCCCTTTTGAAGAACTTGAAGCAGACATTGCTTTTTAATAACATTATCTGTGATACAAATTAGATTTAATGTGTTTCTCTGCAATTGCATTTTTATGTTTTATTTGCAATAATTGTGTAGACTTGAGTACACCAAAGGAATAAAAAGAAAGATAACAAATGTTTAATTACAGAATGTAACCCAATCGTTCACTGACAAATTTACTGTTGCATTTTCCAATATTGCCTGGTTTACTTTTAAAGGCTATTGCACTCTTTGAGCTTACTGAGATGTCTGGAAATCAGCTGTCTTTTTTGCAGCTTCTATACGCAGCCGTGCCTTGGCTTGGTCAGCTTGAATACTCCTGTCCAACATTTCCTGGTTAATCTTCATATACTCCTTGTCCTGGTCTATCATAGCCATTTCCTTCAGGCGCTTCAGTTCAACTTGAGCTTCTCGCTCTTTCAGAACTTCAGTGAGGGTAAGTGCACTCTGGGTTGAAATATTCAAACAATAATATTAATGTTTATAGACATCTTTTTTAAATCAATATAAAAAATGATAAGCATTATTTTTTACAGGCTTCCCTTTCTCTGTGTACCAAATGTTGCATCAAGAATGGTAGCATTTTTTAAATTATTAATTATATTTGTTCATGCATTTGTAAAACAAACGGGGGAAAAAGGTGCAAATAGAAAGAAATTAAAACAAATAAAAAAACGGGTCACAATAAAAAGATACAAAGGAAAATAAACTATAGCAAAAGATTTATTGCCCGTGCAATAATGACAAAATTATAATAAAGTAAAAAAAAAAAGTCTTAAACATGAAGGACTAATGGTCTGAAAGGCTTTAATCTTTAATACAAGATGGCTGAAACCATGACCCATGCAGATAATAAACCTGAATCAATAAGAGCTATTCCCTGTAAGTAGAAATCTTTGAATTAAACAAGTAACTATATTTATGCATGAACTTTAGGATATGACTTACATGGAAGGCCTTGACTCGGTCTGTTTGATAATATTGTTGTGTTTTAGCTTTTTCAATGGCCTCTTTTCGCTGCTGTGCTTGAAATTTAGCTTCTTCTAAATCAATAACTTTACGTTCTTCCTCTTCTTTCTCTTCTCTGATCCTGCGTGCCTCAAGTTTCCGTTGTCTCTGACCCTGTAGATAAAGAAAAAGACAAAAACGTTTTTTGTGCAAATCAGGTGAGCTGATTAAGTAGCAATGTCAATTTAAAAAGGCGAGGTTCTCTATCCAAGGAATGATGATTGCGCAAGATAGTATAAAAATGGAGGTATTAACATTATATCAAACACTGTTTTACATGAAGAAACTTAGTCTTTCACTGTTAACACTCTCGTAATAATTTAATTTGTATAATCTCAACTTATTCAATGAGAACAGCCTGCCTGCTTTGTTATTATTTTTATTTTTTTACATTCTCAGCATGCATAAACAATAAAACATTTAACCTACCAAAAAAGACTTAAACAATTAATGGATTACAATTAGGAAAATAAATCTTTCTTTGAATTTGAAAGCTTTAAACATACTCATAAGCACTCAACTATTTCTTTGTAAGAGAGGAATCTGGGTATAGTTTTTAGCCCAACTTTTCTTTTATTGCAATGAGGAACTACTCACAGCAATAGTATTTCCCCAGTTTTTAATGATCTCTTTTGACTTCCGCTTTTGCTCCTCCCTATCCTCACGGATCTTGCGAACCATTTCATCTTGAATGTTTTTACGGTTCAATTCACATTCAATCCTTTCCCAGTCTTGCTTGGACAGTACAGTAACTTGGCGCAAATCAGTCCCATCTGGCAACATCATGCCTCCGCTAACATTCGGTCCAAGAGATTTTCCATCTAAAATAAAATTTAGAGGAAAAGAGTATCTAGTTAGTAAGAAAAATGTACATGTTATTGTCCTGTTATACCAGAAAATAATCCAAACCTTACAGTAACCTCGATCTAGCACTAGTAACAAAAAGGAATAAAACATTAGTATGAAAATGATTAGGCCCCTATAAACCTTGCTTTAATAAAAAAAAAAAGATAGAACAGTTTAAATTAAAGGCCTGGTATGATTCTATATCGAATACGTTGCTAGATGTAGATTTTCTAGTTCTAAAGCATTTTCACAGATCTATAGATCTAGATCTAGATCTATATCTACAAACGTCAAATGAAGTGGCATTTCATTTACCTCGTTGCTGGCCTTTCCGCCTGCCGTGCATAACTGTTGCCATTACAACACAAAATTTGAATTTCAAATTGTATAAAAAGCAATTGAATAGATCGAGGTAAAATGCAAATCTAGATCTAATACGTTTTCCTCATTGTAAACACCACCCGAGCCCAGTCAAGGGTCTTTTTTCACGTTACCAAGCAAACAATTAGATGTAACCAATGCGTCACTTCCGTCTCACCACTCTTCTGACTTTTAAGATAGGTTTACTCTATCGACATAAACACGGA
>RQTK01001251.1:13289-25789 GCA_003991915.1 Elysia chlorotica
GGCGGTTTCAACGCCGGCTCCAACCTGGCAGATCACGCCCTTGATGACGTGGCGGTACGCAGCACGCAGTACGGACGCTGGCTGGGAGACCACGGGGCCGGGTCCCAGAACGCCGACAGACAGAGCGCTGACCGCAACGCTGGCTGGAACAACGCTGCCTGGGCCAACAAGGTGAGACTCCGATCTTAACGGGGTGGGTTTAGGCTTGAGGTTCTAAAGCGCCCCGCCACCCACTGTTCNTTAAGAGCGGCTTCCCCACCACCACCCCAACCCCTCCAAACCCATCCCTCACCCACATAATAACTTACATGCTCTAGAGGATTCCATGAGCGAACCTGTCTGTTACATGCACCATGTACCTTTTTCCTTTCGGGACTTGGGAAAGCTAAGTTTTTAATTTAGCTACACGTCTCCTGTACCTGTACAGTTATCGGCATGCGACGCGGACGTGATTTATTTGTCTCTGCAGAGAATCATTGCACTAAAACTAAGTTAAGACTATACTAGTAGGCCTGCTGAGTAAATTTATGCTGACATTTAGCAAAGTCCAAAATGCAGCCCTACATAGCTGGCGTGATGCGGGCTCGGATAGTGCTGCTGTAGTAGTTGAGTTGGTTTAACGTCCAACATCAGCACTATATAGGCTATATTGTGGACGGGCCCCAAGACTGACGTCTGACAATTTTATGTGCTGCCACACACGAGACAGAGCAGGGATACCATGACTCCTGTCTCAGCCAGTCACATTAAACTGACACCGACCCAACCAGTAGGAACCGCAATCGCTAGGGCTCGAACCGAGACCTTTTGCGTTGGAAGCCAATGTTCTACCCCAGGACCACCACGCCTCCCATACTAGTAGGTCTATTGTTTACATTTATGCTGAAACATAGCACAAACCAAAACGTAGGTGTTGTTACTAGTAGGCCTGCTGAGTAAATTTATGCTGAAACATAGCACAAACCAAAATGACGGTGTCTTTAACCTGCTAATTTGAACTGAAGACAGAGAGGCTGTGAAATCCCTGATCGTCGATGTGTGCGCCAGATCTGACACCTGAATGAATGAATGAATGAATTTGAACTCATACCGCTTTGGTTGTCAGGCTGCCGCAGACAAGTTTGGCCGCGATGCGGACCAGGCAGCCGGCGCCAACGGAAACGCCAAGGACTGGGCCGAGAAGCGGGACTCCGCCATCAACCGCGACAACTACCACGAGAACCGCGGCGGACAGGCCTACGACTACCTCAACGACAGAGCCCTTCTGGACAGGAACGCCAACGTAAGTTCTCTCTTAGCGATAACTCAAGAGTTTTAATGCCGTATGTGGCGCTCTGCTACTTTAAATGACTCAAGAATTTTAATGTCCTATATAGCGCTAACGTAAGTTTTCTCCTACTTTAGAATACTCAAGAATATTAATGTCTGAAAAAAAATTCTTACAAATTCTTACAAGTCATTTGTTTTGAGGTATGACAAAGCAACAGCAAGTGAGAGAGATTAGGATTTGCCTATAAGTAGACCTTTTTAGTTATGTTATGAATTTATGTTCCACTGAATTTTAGCCTTTGAAGAGGATCGTCAAATAGTCTCCCCAGTTGTATAATCTGCTAATTCATACATAATTTTCTCGAAATCATTTGTTCTCTTTTAGAAAACTTAGGTTACAAAATGTAAACTGTTTTTGCTGTAGCAGATATTTGCTATTCTATACTAATCTTTACTATATTACATATTCTAACCTCTGGTTTTTAATCTTAATGTTTATAAAACAAATCTTCATAATGCATTTTTTTAACCAGCGTAACAGCGCTGGCTACGGAGCTGCAGCTGACGTGAAGAAGGTCTACGGAGCTCCCGCCTACGGCTACGGCACTGGCTACGGCTACGGCGTAGCTGGCAAGGGACGCAACAATGAGGTCAGTGGTTTAACGCAGTTCCCTTAGAGTCATAAGTAGAACGTCATGGTAGGCCTAAAACTCGTTTTGAAATCTGCGAATAATCAAGGAGTGTCAAGACGAGTTTTAAGTTACCGCGAAGTTGTACTGAAGACCCTTTGTGAATTCCACATTCCCAGAATTGCAGAAGAATCATTCTTAATCCACGAAGAAGCTGATTACATGGTGTCTGATCGCTTAGGCTCTTTCTGCGTGAATCATATTCTCCTTTTCTTACCTGGATAAAAAACCCCAAGAAAACGACGGTTTTGCTTATACATGATAATCATAGTCTTTCTCGAAAGGGTAAAGACCTTAAATATTTTTTTTATGTTCCACCCTATCCTGAGCCATTTTTTTCATATCCCACAGGTTTGCTTTGCTTATTTTTTTTTATACAAAGTCAAATCAGAATATGGTGGTATCTTCTTTTCTATGTAACAAATCCCATAATTATATTTTCAAAGACTACTGCTTTTAAAACAAATTTTCAGAAAATAGTTCCCTCTAAAGGTTGTACTTCTGGGTGTGTAACGCATCAAAAGTCTACATCTTCACTGAATTCTTCTCTCATCACAACTGCCCCCCCCCTCTCCCTCTTCCCCCATCTCGCACAGAGAGGCGCAGTGGACAAGTCTAACGTGTGGGACAACGCCCAGGTGGGCAAGAACCAGAAATGGGCAGCGGACGGGCAGGTCGACAGGCTCAAGGATGCGGCTCTCGCCAACCAGTGGCAGCAGGACAAGATCAACGGATTCAACACGTGAGTTGACCGCTTTGACCACTTCACCGTCATTGCCGTTCTCGTATTGGCTATGATCAGAGTGTATTCATGTACATGTCACCTGCGCCTTTCCATGCTTCATAACAAATATGAAAAAAAACAACAAGGAAAGACTCATCAGAGAAATAGAATAATTAAAAAAGAGAGCCTAAACAGACTGATACAAAGACTCGTTTGTTCTAGCCTTCATCAAAATTTCCTACAGAAATTCACACTTCAAGCAGCTTTGCATGTGTATGTGTGTATATGTGTGTGTTTGTATTATGCATATAGAGGTAGGTTTTTCTTTATATTATGTATGTATTTCTCTACTGGGAACAATTGCAACCGTTTGATTATACGACAGGCTCAAGGATGCGGCTCTCGCCAACCAGTGGCAGCAGGACAAGATCAAAGGATTCAACACGTGAGTTGACCAGTTTGAGCACTTCACCGTCATTGCTGTTCTCGTCTTGGCTATGATCAGAGTGTATATAAGCCAACTATGAACCCTTTCCGAGCTTCATAACGAATACAAAAAAAAAACAAAAAAAAAAACAAACTAAGACGCAACAGGTTGATATACTAATTAGAAAAGAAAGCCAAAAACAGACTGATACAAAGACTCGTTTGTTCTAGCATCCATCAGATTGCTACAATAATTCCCACTTCAAGCGGCGTTGTATGTATATATGTGTGTATGTGTTTGCGTGTGTTTGAATTATGCATATAGCGGCCGTTTTTTATACAATGTATTTCTTTACTATGAACAATTGCAACCGTTTGATTATTTTTATGTATGTAATCATGCTGTTCAATTGAGTCAAACGTATAATAATGTCCCACCAAGGCAAATTTATTTTGAACCTTTTTTTGGAGAAACTTATGCAAAAGCAGTCCAGTCCGCCATACAGTCTCGTTGTTAACTTTACACATTGTGTAAAAAAAAAGCACCCCCCACCCACCTACCCAACTAACCTGCACTAAAATTCAACTCTCCCTCAAATCTACCCCCAGCGACGAGCGCGCCGCGATGCGTGATGTTGGATTCTCCCGGGATGCTGCCGCCCGTAACGAGGGCGCGCGCGCTAACAACGACCAGGCGGCTAACGCCAGAGCTGCCCACACTGCCGGTCAGGCCAAATACGACCTGGATGAGAACGCTAACCTGGAGGCCAACAAGAAGGTAGGGAGATCGTTAGGGAGATCGTTAGAGAGATCGTTAGGGAAATCCTTGTGTGTGTTGTTGTTCTTTTAATCTTTCAATAACAATTACAGCAAAAAGAAAAACAACAGTAACAATAAAGATAGAATTTCCAAATTAATCCAGTCTTATAATAAAAATGAAATTATAAAGCACGATTATTATTCTATATTAAAAAAAACAACCAAGAGCAATAATTATTATGTTTTCACTGTTATTAGTCAATCTAGACACCTTCTTTAACTGTAAGAATAATGAATGCATATCAATTATTATTCCTCGACTATAGTCGACTAAATTGAAGCATGCATCAAGTTCTAATGTCACAAACCAAAACTCAATAAATAAGTAAAACAGTTAACCAACCACACAATTCTCGAACCTCTTTATTATACTTATCCAACTAACTGGTCTATTGCCATTGCCTTTTCCCCCCATCTTTGCCCCACCCAGTGGAAGCAGTCCGATCGCGACCACAAGTACAACGAGTACAAGAAATTCTTCAACAACGACCAGAAGGGTGGAAACAACTTCGAGCGCCTCAAGTATAACCGTGGAACGGTACGTTCATCGACAAATGAATTAGAATGTATAGTAAATCCTGTTTGTGCATATGGATGAAAGATGGTGTTAAAAATAATGCAGGCGGTTTTTTGTTTGTTTGTTTGTGAGTAAGTAAGTGAGAGAGTGAGGAGGTAGGTAAGTTAGTGAATGACTGAGTGGGCCCGTAAGTGAGTGAGTGAGAGAGTGAGTGAGAAAATGAGTGAGTGGGCACGTGAGTGAGAGAGTTAGTGAGTGAGAAAATGAGTGAGTGGGCACGTGAGTGAGAGAAAATGTATAGTAAATCCTGCTTGTGTATATAGGTGACAGTGGGTGTAAAAAAAAAAGCAAGCTTATGTCTATTTTCGTTTGATTGTTGTTTTTTCCTAAAAAAATTTAAAATGGGAATTTGTCTTTACATAAAATATATTTCTGTTTTGAAATTGTATGAATTTCTCCAAAACACCGTTTGACTATTTAAAAAGGTGGAGATCCACAGAGGCCCACAACATATGGACAAAGGTAGATGGAGTTACGATTTAAAGTCATGGGGATTTTTGTGGTAAACTAATACTATAGAAAGAAAGCGGCTAAAATGAATAATACATTTACCACACGCCAAACGATCCTTGTTTTAGAGCTCTGTAAACAAAGTTTTTTTCTTGAGATTCATTGTCGTGAAGAAAAATATTGCTCCCCATTTATTTAAACGTACACGATACGATAAGGGTATATACGAATTTAGTTAGGCAGGCATTCTACAAATAATGACATTTGATCGCATAGAGTGCGTGGTTTAGCGAATGACACTGAGTGAGTAAGTAAGTGAGAGAGTGAGAGAGTGAGTGAGTGAGTGAGTGAGTGAGTAAGTAAGTGAGGTAGTGAGTGAGTGAGTGAGTTAGTGAGTTAATGAGTGAGTGAGTGAGTGAGCGAGTAAGTAAGTGAGGTAGTGAGTGAGTGAGCGATTGAGTGAGTTAGTAAGTGAGAGAGTGAATGAGTGAGTGAGTAAGTAAGTGAGTGAGTGAGTGAGTGAGTAAGTAAGTAAGTGAGCTAAGGAGTCAGTTAATGAGTAAGTTAGGGATTACTTGAGTGAGTGATGAAGGATTTAGTTCCCTAAGACCCATTGACTAAAGATTGATTCATTAATCCATCTCTTAACTGAATATTCTGAATCTTCCTCACGGAGGCAGACCGAGGACGCTGCAGCAGCTGATTTCGATGTGAACAGAGACGACAGCAGCTTGTGGAGAGATGCCCACAGGTATGTGCTGTCTCTGATTTGTATAGGAATCTTAATAATGGTATCAGTATTGCAAACATTATATAATTACTGCACGGTATTTACAAAAGCACACACACATTATAACACATAATAACTACCGCTTCAAAATGAAATCACAAATATCAACAGCAACAACAACAACAACAACAACAACAACAACAACAACAACAACAACAACAACAACAACAACAACAACAACAGCAACAACAACAACAACTATACAATAACAACAACAACAACGCTTCTTTCCACTTCCAGACTGGACGCAGCAGCGGCAGCAGCAAGAAGCAGGGATGGAGCCCGCGCCCAGAACGCCCACAGAAACCAGTACGCCGCTGATGGGAACAGCAACAGGGCAGGCGCTGAGCAGCAGGTCAGTGGCTCTCTCTCTCTCTCTCTCTCTCTCTCCTCTCTCTCTGTCTCTCTCACCCCTCTCTCCCTCTCTCTGTCTCTCTCTCTCTTTCTCTCTCTCAATCTCTCTCTCTCGCTCTCTCTCAATCTCTCTCTCGCTCTCTCTCTCTCTCAATCTCTCTCTCTCTCTCTCTCTCTCTCTCTCTCTCTCTACTTTGTCTTCCTTTAAAGAAAGTAGTTTTCAATGATTGACGACCATACTTTCTGTAATTTGTGTACCAGTTTTTGTCTTGTACACGCTAACCTTTAAAACCAAAGGGGTATGATTTTTGACCAGGCAGAGCACCGCTGTATATTATGTGTTGGGCACTTGCCAAAAGTTAACCTTTTTAAATCGCATGATCCAAAGCCTATTCCTTGTGCGCGCGCCATTTTGGGCAATTAAACAAAATGATTTTGATATAAAATTTTTATTATTTTGAAATGAAAGGTGTGCAGATCAACACAAAAAATTACATGCTAGCATAATACCCTATCTACGCGTACAACTACGCGACGCGATGGGAAAAGATTTGATCTAAGTGCGCTCTCTTTTCAAAAACATCTCTTATTTCTTTACCTCAGGCTGCCTCTTGGGCAGAGGATGGCAACCAGGGCTGGTGGGGCGCCGAGGGCGACAGGCGGAAGTACGCTGTGGAACAGCTCCGCAGAGACAACAACGCCAAGGATGCTATGGCACAGAACCAGGGCAGTGCTCGCGCAGGCTTCGACAACAGGGCCATCGGCAAGAACAGGGTACGCTTTGTGGCTTGGGCGGATGAGTGGGTTGGTGTATTGATTAATTGGTTGGTTGGTTGGTTCTCAAAATCAATCGTCAGGAGCCAGTGTATCTCTTGGATAGGTTACGATCCGCTTTGTGACTGTAGTCAGTCGATTGGTTTGTTTGTTGGTGGTTTGGGTGGTTGGATGGGTGAATGGGTAGATAGACGGTTGATTTGTTGGTTGGTTGGGTGGTTAAATGGTTGTTTGATTGTTTGGCTGGTTGATTGCTTTGGCTCAGAACTAGGGCAGTACCGAGCACTACTGATTCGATGAACAACGCTCTACCTTTTGGGCCAGTTTGCCATTTTGCCCCCCCCCCCTTTCCCCGCTTTTTATATAAAAAAGATCTTGTATTATTCATAATATGAGAAGTTAGCTCAATGGAATCTCCTGTACCGATGGATTTATTGAATTTATAGTTTACTTTACTTTTACTCACAACCATTGCAGGGCGCCTTCGTCGGCTAAAGTCAGACAGACGTCTAAAAAGTTTTGCCCTGCCACACACGATACAGTGCGGGGATAGCAGGATTCCTGTCTCAGCCGGTCACATAATACTACGACGGACCCAAGCATCTGCACGCAAGGGACGATATCCGACAAACAAAATTGTCGTTCCTGGGTTTCGAATCGGAGACTTCTCGAGCACCTCCCGATTCGGTGACCAACGCTCCACCTTTTGAACCAGTTTGTTGCCCCCCCCCCCCCACATACACCCTTTTTATATAAGATATACCCGTCGCTCGGGTTCTTATATTATTCATATGATATATGAACAATGGCTCAATGAAATCTCATGTACTGAAGGATTTAGTGAATAATACAAATTATTTACTTTTTTTTCAACTTGCTACCATTGCAGGGCGCCTTCGTCGGCTCCGCAGCAGCTGTGTACCCACGCCAGGGTAACTATGGTTACGGCTACCCAGCAGCCGGATATGGCGGATACGGCAGCTTCCCCCAGTATGGCGGTAACTACGGCAACTACGGTGGTAACTATGGCAACTACGGCTATGGCTATCCTGCCGGCGGAAAGTTCGGCTACCATTGAGCTGACTTCTAGCCACCTGTCAAGCCTGTACAAGTTTTGTCTTGCTTGTAACACCATGCTTCAATAATTCCTTCGTGCGTGTGGTTTGTTTTGGAAAAGCATGTACTGTAAACGTTTTATGTGTACCAAGAAACAACGCATCAAAAGTGGAACAAGTCTAACTCTTTTTTCACTTCGTCTGAGTAAATTTGTACATCGTTGTCCATGAAAGTATGAATGTGGTCTACTTGATTGAAAAGACTTTCCCCCCACATCATTAAAAAGGGATCTTTGGAGGCTCCTACTATCTTAAAGTTTAGTCTGCTACCATGACAACTTTATACTTATCACTTCATTATAAATGGCAAGCATATAACAGTTTTAAATTAATTATTATGAGACTATACCAATCATAATAAAAGAATCTTTTCACCCACTGTCAAGATGCTGGACTTTTTAATCGTTTTTTTATAATAGCTAATGTTGCAAACGGATAGCACACTGAAATGCAGAAAGGTTAGTATTTTATATATAGTGGCCTATTAATTCATTACATCAGTTGTATAATATCTTATACAATACTTAGATACATACACTACTTAGATTATTTATTAATGACATGGGGCATTGCACAATTGAAGTAACGTGGACATAGTAAAGGGAAATAAAGTCAATGTTTCCCATTTCTACACATTAATGTAATTAACTTTCTTAGATTTCAAACATAATTATCTTGATACTTGCCATAACAATAATTTACATAACGCTTAACCTCTGGAAAAACCAAGGCATCGCGAAAGAGTTGTCAAAATGCACACACGACATTAATTTATTTTTCGTTGTCGCTTTACAATTTATTAGTTATATCACAAAAATGCATCAAGCGTTTGTGAATATTTTTCAGTTAAGTATAGGTAAACTTCTTGCAATTAAAGAACCCAACAATAAAAAAAGACAACGCGATGTGAACCCACAAAGGAGTGAGACTTTGAAATTAAATAAAAACTCAAGGAGTTCAAATTTATTTACAGATTAAACCAAAATAAATAGTAAAAGTTACAAAGTCGCCCCTCCCTTTCGAAAAAAACCCCACTAAAGACAATAAGCAAAACAACATTAACAAACAAGAGGAAAACAACAGAACAACAACAACAACAAAAACAACAACAACAACAACAATAGCAACAACAACAACAACAACAACAAAAACAACAACAACAACAACAACAACAACAACAACAACAACAACAACAACCAAACAACAAAAAAGGAAACTATAACTTGATAAAAACACATTTCTGAAAATATGGTGTATGTACATGAAAATGTCACTTTTTATTATAATCAAGTAAAAGGCTTCCAATACAGGTCCAATAACTCAGACACAAGTGTTCTAAATAGTGAAGAGCTGGAAATCAAAGGTATAGAACCTCATCTACTGCCAAAGTCTCCGATCCACAATTTTGTGAGAGAATGTGTTAATTTCTCAATAGAATATTTAAAAAAAATCGGCGTTGCCATTTTGCACAAATGAACAGGTTGACTTGAGTGCATATTGACTAAAAAACTAACAGCCAAACGGCAGGGAGCTACATGGGTAAGGACAATAAAGAATAGACTGAAATGGAGAGATCTTGCCAAATGATTATTTCAGCAGTGAAAAGACACAGCCGAGGTATAAGGTATAAGGTACAAGGTACAAGTTACAAGGTTTTGCAGCTCATCGTTTGGACTTTCAACGATAGATCTATAGAATCATGGATGAAAAATCAAAATTGGGTCAGAAATAAGACACTTCACATCAGTGTTTAAGAAGTCTGTATTCCCATTAATTTCACGAAAAAATAGCCATTTATGAACGTCTTATTAATCTTAAGCTATGCAAAAGCATGGTCCAAGGGTTAGCATCTACGGCAAGAACCGTCTTGAAAAATTACATCCTTGTATTAAGCAGAAACATTTTAATTGCGATAAAGTAACATACAATAGCGGGTGCATTTCATCAAAATGATTGCATCTATCTTCTTTTATAGCTTGAATACTTTTAAGTCGATCCAGTATTGTACCTCCATTTTTTGTCTAGCTTTACTGACAAGTGGTTCCCGCCACAGGATTTCACAGAAGCAGAAACAGCCCTTCGGTGTGTAAAAAGAGCATACATTTGCATTCCGGAAAAAGGTGCGTGTCTAGTGTAATATGGCTGCAAGTTTCGGGAAACTTAAGTATTGTAATTAATTTTTGATGGAACAGGAATAGGGTAGGTATTTTTCTCATTCGCACCAAACATTTTAGTATGGGTTGGGAAAAATTTCAATCTAAGCTTGTTGTCATGGAAAGGGAAAGATTGTTTTGTCTTGAACGTGTATATTTTTGGATGACTTGTTTTTTTTTTTTAATCTACTCCAAAATTTTATATTCTGTGGTGCCCGCCACTCGACAAAATATAATATTTAAAACTAATTTGAAAACAGAAGTCTTCGAAAGAAAATACATATTTTTCTCCATCAGGATACTAATCATTACTGTGTGTATTTAATTAACTTTAAATTTAAAATCGGAAGAAAACAAAACAAAGACACCAACAACAAAGAATAAACCAGGAAGAGTTTGTTATCACACTAAACAACACCTTACACCAAAACCCCCAATATTGAGAGAGTCTTGTATTGCCTACATTGAACATCTGTGATCTTCGCCCATTCAACTATTTTGAGAGATAAAAAACACAAAAAAACAAAAACAAAAACAAAAGCAGCAACAACAAGAATAAAAAAACAATTATTATTATTAATTTCACATATTTTTGTCAATAGGTTTTTGCACAAACGAAAATTCGCACCAAATTCTAAGGGATTCTCCTATACATCTAATTGGCGTTCTACATAGACGTTTTTAGTTACGACTCCTCAATACATTATTTCTGCACTTTTTCAAAGAAAAGCTAACGTTACTCTCAGCTTTGAGGATTGCACCTTTCATGCAGGTAAAGTTAACATAGATTATAGAAAAGGATAAGAACCCTATAAAAAGACAAAAAGAGCCGTCTTGTTTGTAGAGTAAGCCTAGGGAATTCATTGATTCGTTTCTGCTAATGGACAGTGTTTACATCCATTGGATTTAATGAACTTAATTTAAAAAAAATAAAAGGCTGAATACAGAAGATGTCTAGACTAGATCTATAAGTAGATTTTATAAGTGAAGATATAGTTTAACAGTGATAGGGAATAGAATTAAAATAGAGATAAAATTGCACCATGATGTGGATATCAATAAATACCTTTAAATCTAGATCTAGTCATTTTAGTTCAAATCTTGTCCATACAAGTGAGGAGTTTTTTTTAAACTGTAAATAATTTAAATAGTTTTAGATATAGATTTGAAACTAGGACTAGGGTTAGTATGTACAACACCTCGATAGCTAGCAACTAGTTCTGAGACTTTTTACTGGCATATCTTAAAAGAAATTGTAAACTTACAGCGCTGTTGTACTTCAGACCTTAGACCAAGTAGCATATTATTATGGTTAGAGACCTTACAAAACATCATGAATACACAGCAAAATGTGATAAAAATGTTAAATGTGTTAATGATTTGTTTTAGTACACAACAAGCATTTAGACGAAACAATTGCGAATCCATTGATTGATTCCTAGAGCTTTGCACGGTGCTATACCATCTAAAAAGTCGAAAACGGCGCATGTAACGTAACAATTACTTTTAATTCATCTGTATTGGTACGGCCGGCTACTAAAATCCTAAAGGTCGACTTAGTCTATTTGATGTATGATTGCAGAAAGTAAAAACTACATTTTAGATTATAAATAGATCTATGCCTCAAGGATCAATTTTCCAAGATGTGTAATCTAGATCGTGACTCTCTACCTTTCAGTGAATAATATTATGTGCTCAAAATGGGCGTGTCTCGTAAACGATGAAAATAATAGGTATCACAAATAAAATCTATCGGGTCTGTCCTTACAACTCTGTGGTCTATCTTTGCCGATACGATGCTATCACTCGTCTTCAAAAAAACTACCTGATTTGTGGGCATAGTGGATTTATAGTGGGTGTTATTTTAATATTTTAATTCGATTTCATTTGTGAAGCAACTTTTCCTTAAAATCGGAATCGCAGAAGGCGTGAATTTTATATTAAAGTTTTTATCTCGAAACGATAAAATCAGATTACTTAGCTATCTTCGACAGACAAAAGAATCTATGACAAGGCAAAAAAGACCACCCCTTCCCCCACCCAGAATCGTGATCACTTTATCGCAGAAAAAAATAGAGACGTAGCACTCAAAGCACTATAAAAAGAAGTATACACATTCTAAGGTAGGTATATTATTGATTTTAAGGAGAGAAGCTCGCTTCTCAATTAAGACGTTACATCACATGAACAAAGTCAGACAATTTTACGCGCTGCCACACAAGAGACAGTGTAGATATAACGGGGCTCCTTTCATAGTCGGTCACAAGAATTTGACGCCTAATCAACCAGCAGGAGGCAAAAGCCGACATAAAATTATTTTTTAGTTTACCAGATCGTGGCCTCGAACCAACGACCTTCCC
>RQTK01001251.1:30789-44214 GCA_003991915.1 Elysia chlorotica
TAGATCTAATTTTTTATTCAATAGCCCGTTGGGCATTGCATGATAGTAGTAAGACAGTGACCTCGTTTTGGAGAGACGGAGATACGAGAGAAAGAATACAGAATCTTTGTGGTGTTTTAAACTAAATGATCTGAAAATAACACAGAAAGTCTGGCTATATAGACGTTTTTAAAATCCACGCGAATGGAAAAAAAATTGTGTATGAAATCTAAAGCCTTAATCTTCAGAGTTCAGTGAAAGAAGAGCATTATTTTTTTCTTGGCGGATATATTATTTGCGCTGATTGTTTTAGAGAATATTACACTAGAAGAAAGAATATGGGTACAAAATGCAAAGGTATGTAATATGTTTTCTTTATAAGCTGTTAATTTTATGGTAATTATATTTGAGTGATTTAAGATTTATTATAGTTAATTTCATATTGTGTAACCCTCGAAGTATTAATTCTGTTTTTCTTTGTTTCTGAATGATAACTAGAATACAAACTTATTCAACCATAAAATAGCTAATGAACAACCAATTCGTGAGTGTGTTGAGAAGGCATACCTCAGTACATTTTTTTCTGTGGATTTGTGTAATGTGTTAGTGGTAAAAACTATGGTAAAAACTGTGGTAAAAACATAGAACGCCACAATAACTGATTCAGTAGTGTAAGCTATTTTTCCTGCTCAAACCACCTTCATGTTTAGACGATAGCTCATGACTTTTACATCCAACTCGGTTGATGTTCGATAAAAAAAATAACACTGAAAAAATCTCTGTCTATCCACATGAGGCGGTAGTGAATCAGTTAAAACACTTGACGGTCTCTGTTTTTTAAGTTATAAAAATAGTAAGTTTTTTTTCTGTTGTTAAGGAATACATTCTATGTGTTATTTGATTTCGTTCACGGTCGGGAATATCTCATATAAAGATATATTTCTCAAACTTGAAGACGCTCCTAAAAGTCACATTGGGTACTGAAGAAAAAAAAATTAAGGAAGATCCATTTCTCTCAATTTATACGAGGGCGAACTGGCACAAGTGGTACAGCATTGATCTCCAGATCGGGAGATTCGTGGTTCGAATCCCACGATCGGCAGATTTATTTGTCCGATTTCGTCCCTGTAACTGGCTGGGTCGGTGTCAGTATAATGTGATCGGCTGAGACAGGATCATAGTATACCCGCCGTCTCGTGTTTGGCAGCACATAAAAATTGTCAGACGTCATTCTTGGAGTCCGTCCACAATATAGCCTATATAGTGCTGACATTGGACGTTAAAACCAATTCAAATCTAAAATCAAATCTGTATACACTAACCTGCTTTTTGTATAGTTTTACATCCCCTTAATTCTATACCAGGGGGGGGCGCAGTGGTCCAGGGGTAGAACATTGGATTCCGACGCAAAAGATCCCGAGTTCGAATCCTTGCTGTTGCGTTCCCTACTGGTTGGGTCGGTGTCAGTATAATGTGACCGGCTGAGACAAGAGTCATGGTATCCCCGCCCTGTCTCGTGTGTGGCAGCACATAAAATTGTCAGAGGTCCGTCTTGGGGCCCGTCCAGAATATAGCCTTTATAGTGCTGCTGTTGGGCGTTTAATCAACCCAACCCCCAACCCCCAATTCTATACCGGAGCGGGGTTCCCACTCGAGAATCGAACCTGGGACTTCATATTCGTTAAACAAGAACACTAACCGATCTAGATATCGACAAGTCTCTACACAAATTGTAGTAATAATAGTCCCACTCCCACCCCGCCTTTCTTCTTTATCCCCCTTTCTTGCATGAGTATGTTCAAGTCATTTTGGATTATTGATGTGAACATGGACGGAGCTTGGAATAATATATAAATCGATAAAACAGCCTTTTGGAGATGCTAGTGACAGTTTAACAGGATAATTTTACTTGTGATTGGTTGCAACGCGTTCAGACCAACGCTCTACGTGTATGTTTAAAACGTCAAGACGGCGTCCAGCCTATGCCTCTACTCATAGCTCTCTCTCTCTCCCTCTCTCTCTCTCCCTCCCTCTCCATCCTTTCTCCCCTCTCTCTCTCTCTCTCTCTCTCTCTCTCTCTCTCTCTCTCCCTTTTTTCACTCTCTCTATATCACTGCCTTTCTATCTGGTCGCGCGTGCTCTCTCTATCTCTCTCTTTTGTCACTCTGTCTTCTCTGTCTCTGTCTCTCTCTCTCTCTCTCTCTCTCTCTCTCTCTCTCTCTCTCTCTCTCTCTCTGTCTCTCTCTCTCTCTCTCTCTCTCTCTCTCTCTCTCTCTCTCTCTCTCTCTCTCTCTCTCTCTCTCTCTCTCTCTCTTTCGAT
This sequence comes from Elysia chlorotica, assembly GCA_003991915.1. NCBI lineage: Eukaryota > Metazoa > Mollusca > Gastropoda > Plakobranchidae > Elysia > Elysia chlorotica. The sequence continues at coordinate 33,089 of RQTK01001251.1, forward strand.
CTCAGTATCTCTTTTCTGATTCCTTTATTTCTATCGATCTCTAGCGCTGTCTTCGTACATCTTTTTCTCTGTTTAGTGATCATTGCGAAATTTCTCCTATGAAGCGTTTCACCTTGTATATTTACCTATTTATCCTATTTCTTGCCAGCCTCAAGTTTTTTGCGAGGAAATCAATAAGGCATAATTGTTCCCAATTTCCTCATGCTTTAAAACTTGTCTCGCTATTTCTATACTAGTTTTATAGGTTTATTTGAGTATCAAAATGCTTATATTAAAACAAAAATATTTGAAAGCCGCACATTATTGAACAAGTCCCTATAGCTTCCTCATCTACTTATTTTCCTATTCCCTGTTTTACACTTTATAGTATATTTCTCTCTCTCTCTCTCTCTCTCTCTCTCTCTCTCTCTCTCCCTCTCTTTCTTGATCAAAATATCTCTTTTCTGATTCCTTTATTCCTATCTTACTCTAGTGGATATATCGCTGTCTTCGTACATATTTTCTCTGTCTTGTGATCACTGATACATTTCTCCTTCGAAACTACCTCTAGAAATTGTATGACTTTTCTTAACAAGTGTAGTTTTCCCAGAGCAATTGATAATTCTGAACTACCTTAACAAACAAGCCCTAACACCAAAATATCTTTATATTTTACCACTTTTCTAAATAATTTTCACTCCTTTTTGACATCTCGCTAGCCTCGATTTATCTTCTCCAAACTACGTTTGTAAATTTGAAATAATTAAAATAACTCGCTTTCCCCATGCCCATTGTTTCTCACCCAACCAATTCTTCTTCTTCTTCTTCGTTCACTTGAAAATGACTACACCCAACCAATTGCTTTACTCAGGGTGCGGCAGCTGTATCCTGTTCATCACCACCACAGTGCTGGTGTACCGCCTCTCTCTGCCTGTATTCCTGGAAAACCTTGACCCAGAAGGCCCTGCTCTGCCCAGCGACTCACGTGACCTGCCCAAGGCGGAGCGGACCTACAGCGGGGGCCGCCATCTTGTTTGCCACACGTTCAGCGGCGGGCTAGGCTCTCTCCTCTTCCAGTACGCCTCTGTGGCCGGAATCGCAGCCCGTCAAGGTAGGATCATCGTCGCCACAGACGGCAGGAATGAAGACTTGCACGAAGATGACGATGACATGGAAGAGTTTGATGAAGGCGCCAGTAGTAGGAAAGGGAGGGTCGTTCTCGAGCGTGCTCTCAAGTCCACCATTCTGAAGGCTGATCTGACCCAGTGTCGGAGCGTGGTCCGGCTCACGGAGGCGGCCTGCTGCAAGTTTGACGAGCGGCTCATGAAACTGGACCGGAACAAAAACTACGAGATAGACGGCCAGCTGCAGTCCTGGAAATACTTCAACGAGGATCTGGAAGCGGTGAGGGAATTCGTAGCCCTCAAAGACTCCATTATTGCTCGTGCCAAGAGAAAAATTTCGCGAAGTCTGGCGTCCAGTAACATCACGAACCTGAGGAACGCGGCGGCTGTAGGCGTGCACGTCAGGCGTGGCGACAAGCTCCACTGGAGCGCCGTGGATGCGGGCGTTCGTGTCGCGCCCAGAGAGTTCTTCATCAAGGCCATGCGCCACTTTCGGAAAACGATCCAGGGACCCATCGTGTTTCTAGTTGTGACCGACGATCCAGTTTGGTGTAGGAGTAACCTGGTCGGTCTGCCTGGCGTTGTGTTGATAGAGACCGAGAGGCAGAGAAGAGGGCATGCTGGGAAAGGTCTTGGAAAGGTCAGAGGAACTGGAGGGGAGTCCAGGCAGGGCGTGGAGAAAGGGGTAAACCGTCGTTATGAAAGTGGGAGCGCAAAAGATGGAACTGTCCAGCAAAAGCAAGCATCGCAAAGCCAAAAGACTGGAGGACGACAGAATGACCAACTGAGCAGGAGGAAGAGAGAGGCGCCAGGTGACCCCCAAGACGGGATATACCTCGATGGCAACCACCATCACCATAACAGTAAAGCCAACCACCATGTCTACCACCACCATCACAATATCCAACATGATCCTGACGATGAGGAGGATCACAAGGAGGATGCCCTTGACGAGGCGGCTGTAGACTTGGGGGTATTGAGTCTGGTTGACCACAGCATCATCACCGTTGGGGCGTTCTCCTGGTGGGCTGGGTTCCTGGCCAGGGGGCAGGTCGTTTACTACGGGCAGTTTTTGGATCCCGAGAGCAAGCTGCGCTCGCAGTTTGGCGACAAGATGGCCGACTATGTACTACCGGGCTGGACAAGCATGTCCTGAGAAGATTTACGTAGTCATACAAAATTATGTACTTTTTGCGCATGGAAAATGCTTGTGTGCCGAAGTTAATGATGTATAATTTTCGTAATGGATGAAATTTTGTCATTTGTCATTAACTCAGTTATTGGGCGAGGGACAGGGTCATGATAAGATGTAATCAGAGAAATGTCGAGCGAAAGATATGTGTTTTCTTTTGTAGAGATATGGAGAGAGAGAGAGAGAGAGAGAGAGAGGGAGAGAGAGAGAGAGAGAGAGAGAGAGAGAGAGAGAGAGAGAGAGAGAGGGAGAGAGAGTGGTGGTAAGGGAAAGAAACGAAAATAGTATAGCAAAAGATGGACTTGGAAACTCGGCGGAGTAGTTGTTTATGTAAAAGGCCTTCTGTTGTATACTCGTTATGCACTGTGAAATGCTTTATCATCGTCATCATCATCATCATCATCATCATCATCATCATCATCATCATCATCATCATCATCATCATCATCATCATCATCATCAAGATCGTTACCATCTCAAAATCTCTAGCATGTGTTCTATGGATGATTTTGAAGAAAGTGGAGCTCTTAACATTTGTGTAAAATAATGTCTTACTCTCCATTTTGTTTAGAATCATGGTGTAAGGGAAGTAACAACTGTTAATGTCTTTAAATTGATTATTTCCCTTGGTTCACAACAAACTCTCTGAATTGAGGGGAAATCTAAAATATTCAAGTCTGGGATCATTTTAATTATAGAAAAATCTATGTTCATGTATATATAAAAAAGACAGTTTGATCTTAATTTAAATGTAAGTGGTTTAACACTGTAGATTCTTTAAACCGGGATAGCCTGGTTAGATTTATACGACTTTTATTAAAAAAAAATTCTGATTTTGGTAGGTCATGTGTTAGAAGAAAGTGGAGCTCTCATAAGTCTCATTTAGTTAACTTTTTTTTTCTAGGTGTTTAGATGGCTTACACGACTTAAATTGGATAAGTTTATCCTCTTCTCGATTTTGTTAAGGCTCCTGATGTAAGGGAAGTAACAAGGATAACTGTCTTTAATTCGATTATTTCCCTTGGCTCGCAACATTTTAAAGTTTTTCTGATATGAAGGAAAACTAAAGTCTGGGGTAATTTTTAGGAGTAGAAAAGTCTGTATTGTTTTATAAATGAAGACAATTTGATCGTTGATTAACGACAAGGGGATTTCACTCTTTCGGTACTTCAAGCCGGGAGAGCCTGGTTGGATTTATACGACTTTTGACTTTAAAAAATTCTGATTTGGTAGGTCATGTGTTAAGGGGTAATTGCAGGTTTGAATTTTAATACTTGGACTTAAATAAAAGATAATGAAGTATTAGTATAATTTTTTATCAAGGGAAGTTGGTGGATACACTATGAATTGGTTAGCAATGAATTTTCTCAAGGCATTTTAACCTACTCTCTCTCACTCAAATAAAAAAGGAATACCATAATAATCTTATGCATTTTTTGTTAGAATGTTTACAATTATATGATTTGGGTTAAGCGAGAAAAATTATTTTTGCTCTTGCAGTAAACATCAAAATCCCCTAAATTTGATTAATTTAAGGGCAGTTAATATTTGGTCATACAAACGGAGGGGATAACTGTTACAAGAGAGCGTAGAAAAACAAAATCAGCCCAATTATGAGTAAAGTAGCAATAGGAACTTATCTATGTTTAAAATATTATTCTACGAGTGTTTATTTTGTGTCATCATTCTCCAATGGTATATTTTATCGATGCAATGTATCATTTGATTAACTTAAATGTAATAATTAAATTTTAGTATTTGTCCTTGATATAAAAGAGAACTGCCATTTTCTGTGAAAAAGAATAAAAGAAATGACTTAAAACAGTTTTTAAGTTTCATAATTTATTAATTTCTATTGTATTGGTATTTTTGATCAATTAAATTTAACCCTGGTACCATTTAGAGCCCAGAGGTTTTGTATTGTCAACTAAATGTAAGACTAGGAGCAAAAAACGGTCAAAATATAGATCTATACTTAATCTCTGCATTGCTTTATGACGTTGTTACGTTTCTTGAGTTCCATCCCTTTACATATTTCTCTTGTTTGTTTTGTTTCAAAACACATTGTTCATACTATATGGCGAACCGGAAAAAACATTTACTATTTGTGTGACACATCTTTTGTTTTAAACTCCTGCTCATTCTTAACTCTCATATTAATAAATCTTTTGATCATGACTAATCCCCTCTATCAGTGCATTTTATTATCTGTACGTTTGATCTATTATTGCAGTGATTAAGGTGCATCATTATCAATACTGTTTATCACTATTATTCTCCTTCACAATCGCAATCACCGTCATCATTATCATCATCATCATCATCATCATCATCATCATCATCATCATCATCATCATCATCATCATCATCATCATCATCATCATCATCATCATCATCATCATCATCATCATCATCATCATCATCATCATCATCATCATCACCATCACCATCACTGCTAACTTAATGCAAGTTTAATCACACTTATGTGTTATAGCATACATCATAAAAATAATGAAATCAAGACACAAAACAGTATGACTGACGGTTTGTCACATGCATATTAAAAAAAAAGAGAAACTAAGTGAGTATTCAATCATTTTATTTTCAAAACATTTTCAGCATTGGCATAGAAAAAAAAAAAGAAATATTTGAAGTAGATTTGAACATCAGTATCATTGTTCTATATACATAGCGCTATAAATTCAATTAGACTAAATTTTTACAACTCATAATTATGTTTTAAACTTCACTTAGAGGGTTTCCACACTTGCTGTAAATGAACTATGATTCTATTAAAGAAGAGCAAACAATTACTACCATTTTTTAGTTAACTTGTAATGATCTTATAATTTTAATAGAAAAATTTGTTACAAATTTTAAAGCTTACAATAAGAAACAAAAAAACCCCAAAAGAGTCCCCCAAAGATAAAGTTGTAAGGAAAGAAATGATTAAATCCATTGTTTATTACTGTTGTAAAAATGTATCTGAGTGGAAAATACATGTACACCAAATGAGAATGGTACTCTTTATAAATATGAAAACTAGCCAATAATTTACAATTGTAGCACAAGAACGCAACATATTCGTGCTAATTACATGTATTAATTTTTATGTTCTTTGGGCAAAAGTTTCAAACCAGTTATCATTGTCAGCAGTGTGATGTCTTTGTTGATGAGGTGAAGGAATACAGTTTCACCATCGAGTTTAAAGTAAATGACAAATAAGAGAATTAAACAAAGAACAATATTTTCTAGAAACTGTATAAAATAATGCTAAATCTTATAAAAATTAATAATTCCATCCAAAAAAGGGGTTATAAATAAAACAAGTTCATACAAAAGTAAACAAAAGATTAGGGCAAATTGATTTACAGATATTAGATGCATTTCATCGCTTGTGTTGTAGTCTTTTACACCAGTAGAAAATTAACTCACAAAAATGTAATTTGGCGATCAAGTCCTGTCATAATATTATTATCTCACACTTGACACACTCTTGTTGCAAAGATGGCAAACTTGTCAGTATTATACCATTATTATTAAAGTAAACAAATTCTTTCAGAGCTGGTTTGTTTGTAAAGCCAGCTCATGGTCAGAGATTTAAATCAAACAGCAAATGACAGAGTTGGCTAAATATGTCAATTTGGCAAGAATGAAACACTAAAGAGCATAGACACAGCACAGCATACGAAAATGCAGCCAGATGACATCACCCCTGCACAAAACTAAAGAACACAACTAATCCTTAAATAGTTTCTAAACAATGTTATAAAGGAGCACAGAAAACAATTTTCTTAAAAAAAAATCAAACAATACACAGGATATTATCTTTTAAAGAAAATTTGGCCTTTTTTCAAATTTGGAATGCATTGATCTTCGACGATGTATTTATTGTGTTTATTTATATTTAGTTTACAATCAGATTTCTCTCGCAGTGCAATAAACTTAACCCCCCCTCCCCGAAAATTATCAAATTGACAAAAAAAAGTTAGAAGAAAAAGTTTAAACAACAACAAAAAACAAATTTTCATAAAATCATAAACTTAATGTTTAAGACAGCAAAGGCAAGACAGCAGCGACAGTAAATAATGATGCAAACAAATGAATATCTCATAAAATTTTAAACTTACAAAATTAACTTAATCTTTTTTTAATGACCACAAGAATTCTAATTTTCAAAAGGGGGTCAAAAGTAAAAATAAAGAATCGAATGAGAGGTATTCGGATCTCTTCAGTTTATCATAATCACATAGTGAGACATATATTTTGATCATTGTTTTCACACAACAATATAGTGTTCCAGGATTGCCTTGTTAAATTTTACACTTGAAAATATTTGGCTATCGGTAGAAATGGTGTCTCCATTCCTTCATGGACATAACAACTTTTTGTCGTCGGAACCAGAGGTATCATTTTTTAAACAAATACAAAAGAATAAAGTTACTAGTTACATAGAAGAAGTATATTTAGACGCCTGCTTTACCATGTATTTCTACGCCGTAGTCGAGTGTCTAAACATACCCATCTTTTTACTTAGTTAAAAATTACTGAAAAAATAAAGAAGAAAAAGGGTTTTATAGACCTGTTGCATCTCAAAAGCTTTTCTGGCGACTTTTAATATGTAATCTGGAGCACAATAATACATAGATCTACTTTTTTATGATATGTTGTCAGATTTATAAATATTTCCAACCACCCTGGACAAACACCATTCTGTTCCTTCTACAAACACTTCGGTTTTGCAAATATTTTACAGAAAAGCAGGAATGTGACAAAGGCAATGTGAAAATATAAAATGGTAATTACATTTTCTAAGTTTGATTTTTTTACCAATTTGCTCAAATCTAGTTTGCATGACAAAAATACTTTTCATTCAATCGAATTGTAATCTTTGTGTATCATTAATTCACACATGCACTGTCTATTCCATCATTTTTGCACTGTCTGTAAGTCTGTCTGTCTTTCTGCCTAATTGTCTGTGTATGTCTGTCTGTTTGTTTGTCTCTCATATACTGTATGTATCCTATCTGTCTGTCTGTCTTTCTGTCTCTCTGTCTCCCTTCTTCATCATTTTCTCCTGATCAAACACACATTCAACATATTTACATGTTTTTAAACAATTCATGACACAAATATTTTTGGTAAAATATTTAAATATCTTTTGTGATGATCCCCTTTAATTTTCTTGTTAAATTTATCAACAACATTGGGCTCCAATGTGTTAGCTTTAATTCAGCAGGATACTGTTACATGCATTAAAAACATTTCAATGCTAAAGAATGTGATTATGTTGAGATTCTATTCATCAGTCAAGTCTTATATATTTGTGTATTACTAATTTTTAAATTATAATACTCTTAAAAAGGGAAAAGCATCGCTAAATCACACTACATGTATTACGATAAATATCTTGTGTAAAAATCAAATTATTTACTCCAATACTTTTTGATTTTACAACTTTTATGAAAAAAAAGTATAATGAAAGAAATATGACTATTATCTTTCACTTAAAAACGTGTCTATAGACACAATTGTATATAGGCTATGCATTTAATATACTACAAAACTAATAATTTAATTGAATGAATTTTTATACTCTTATCATTATAGCATAATACTTTTTTTCTCAGAGCAATAATCTTGTCTTACTTTTCCTATTAAATTTTTTTTTTAAATTCATGGTTTTCAACATACATTAAAGAATGTTCTTATATGCTGTGATCATTATGTATAGTGAAACATTAAAAAAAAATCTAGTATCAGTTTCAGAACATTAAGAGTGCTTATTTTCGTTCATAAAGGGAAGTGTTAGAGCAAGAGATACAAAGGGCTCTTTAAATTTCTATATAACATTTTGTTTACATAAAATACATATTTCAATCCTAGCTGAAAGGTATTTGGTTTAAGTTCATACAACCAGCATTTTCTGTTCAACCAAAAATATTTAAGACTCTCTTCTACGCAGCGTTCAATCTTATAATCTGCACACTTAATTACAAGTACTGAAGTCAATCCGCTTCACAGCTCACACAAACAGGTCACACATAGTTCACACATACACCTTACACATACAGCTCACACATACAGTTCACACATACAGTTCACACATACAGTTCACACATACATTTCACACATACAGTTCACACACACATTTCACACACACAGTTTACACATACAGTTCACACATACAGTTCACACATACAGTTCACACATACAGTTCACACATACAGTTCACACATACAGTTCAGACATACAGTTCACACATACAGTTCACACATATAGTTTACACATACAGTTCACACATACAGTTCACAGTTCACACATACAGTTTACACTTATAGTTCACACATACAGTTCACACATACAGTTCACACATACTCTTCATAGTCATGATCGGGGGAGCCATGCACCTTCTCACCCCCCGAGTCAGGTAGTTGGGCTATATCTCTAAACACACCGACTAACTTATCAAAGTTTGGACCCCAGTTCAACAGAGTGTCAAAGTCATACGGGCTGGGCAGAGTGGCTGGGATTCCTGCACCTGATGCAGAGCTAGGAGATCCTCTAACATGGTCTCCCACCTCCTGGGTTTGGCTGGCTGGGCTTCCTGAAGATGACACATTTGTCGAGGTGAAGGAATCCCCGTTAGAATTGAGCCCGTCTGAATGTGGGGCTATAGTCAATCCGTTGTTTTGATTATTGATTGGGTGGTGAAGGTTTTTCTGGTGGTCCTCCACCTCATTCTCGGCCTCCTCTGCAACTTTGGAGAAAATGAGCTTGGCCGGATCGCGGTCCCGGATAATACGGCCTGCTAAGTCATTGTTTGTATTGTCGTACTCGAACTCGGAGCAGGTGAAGCTGTCGTTAGCACCGCTATCGTCTGAGCTCGAGTCTGGCGGGTCTAGAAGGAGGGAACTGTCCAGCACAGGGTCTTGGGCTCCCATGATGTGGTGCTGGTGCGACGCCAGAAGGTGGTGTTTGGGACCCGGCCCCGCGTGGGCTCCGCCCCTGGGCCGACCTGGGTTGTCCAGGGAAGAGGACACGGCGTCCATCACGCTAACCGGGTCAGCCAGGTCTGGTCTGGCATTAAGTCTGTTCACATCCTCCACTGTGAGGCCTTTGGGCATGACCCCGTTGGAAACGCCTCGTGGAGCTTTGATTGGTGGGAGGGGCCTGCTCTGTATTGTGGGATTCATGTGGGGGTAAGACGGGGGCGGGCCGTTGTGGTGGGGTACACCTGTGGCTGAGGAACTGGAGCTGTGGCTGTGATGACTTCCTATGGATTGTGTGGAGTCACTTCGACTGTTATCATGGTGGTGATGGTTGTGGTGGTGGTGTTGGTGTTGGTGGTGGTTGTGGTTGTTCTGGTTTGTTGGGCTGATGCTGTTGCTGCTGTAGTTGTGCTGATGGCTCCGATGGCTATGCGGACTTCGAGGGCTGCGTACAATGTTGAGCTGGGTGAGCGGACTGGTCCTGGAGCGAGACCCATCGGGCAGGTTGACCGCTGCCTGGGCAGAGCTAGGCCGCCCGCCCACTGTGTGGTTACGCTCAGGTACAGCCGCCGGCACAGAGAGAGCAGACCCGTTCAGAGACACCGGGCTCTGCCTCGTGTGGTGCAGTTGGTGGTGCACATGGCTTGGAACACCAGGGTGTGGGATCCCTCCTGGTCCAGGGCTACTGCGATACGCTGGCACGAGGTGTGCAGATGGGCTGTGCTCCCTGTATTTGTTGAAAAGGTGGTTGTTGAGAGGGGGTGGAGGAAGGGGTTGCTGATGGTGATGGTGATGATGTTGAAGTTGATTCTGTTGCTGGTGATGATGATGGTGGTGATGATGGTGATGATGAGCCCCGCCGTTGTTGCGGAAGTCGCGGTAATGCCGGATCATATCAGACGGTGCTATGTCTGATGGAGCAATGCTGCTCGCATTCTCAAAGTCGTAGTGCTCGGGGATGTCCTCATCCCCTCCAGTCCCCCCGCCCATCAAAAGATCTCCGCCACCTTCCAGAATGACAGTGCCATCTGAGAGGTGAAGGGGTTGAGGCGAGTTGGCCGAATACGCTGAAGATCCGCCAATGAGATCTGGTCTGTCTGTGAGGGAGCTAGACTTGTGTGCAGCGCTACTCAGACTTTCGGCGATATGATTCCTGATAATGGCCTCCTCGTCACTGGCGTTGAGGGCGTACCGGTGGTTCACAGAGCCGTTCAGGCCTGGCACGATGTTCTCATGGATGTTCACGTTGACTTTCCCATTAGATGAATTTGAGGAACCCCCAGCGCTAGACCCAGCCGAACTGCCCATCCCCGCACCCCCGCGGTTCTGCTTCTTGGTGCGCACGCATTTGTGGAAGAGGTCTCGCCGCGTGCGGAACACCACAAACACGCCCACGATGATGATGAGAATGATGACGAAGAAGACGATGACGACGATGATTCCAGTCTCCAGCCCGGCATCGCCTGCAGCTACCAGGAGGCAGGAGTAGGTCTCGCCCTCCACGACGCACGTGTTGTCGCCGCCGCAGGGGTTGTTAGCACACAGCGCGCCACAGCCGCCACCAACAGCGCCCTCTACAGAGATGATGTACTTGTCAGAACCGCTCCCGTTCAGGGGCAGGGGGGCATCGTTCAGCAAGAACTGGGACAAGCAACCGTCCAGGCCTGAGAGAGAGAATCGAGACATCAAAGCGTTAGTTTATTAAGTGGAAGTAATGAGTAGTTTGGAGGACCATCTGTCCTAACTGTGGAAAACTATAATTGCCTATCCAAAAGGACTACAAAGTCAACTCAGATGCCGTAAAAGTCCAAGGGCGATGGGCGCACAAGTATGTACAGC
>RQTK01001251.1:44326-64693 GCA_003991915.1 Elysia chlorotica
AATCAACAAAAACACCCCTCCCCCTCCCAACACACACAAAAATAGAACTACACAAACAAACAAAACAAAAAAGAGACAGCTAAAAGTACGGCAACATATTAAATCTGCAGAACTCACCAGGAACTCTCCGGTTGCTGGGCGGAACTGAGGCCTCTCCGCTGATGGCCATCTCCACGACGTCCAGGGAGTCAAAGTCGTAGGCAGCGCCCAGATCCCGCCTCGCAGACGCCGTCCCGTCCAGGTCTAGAACGTACGACGTGAGAGCAACCCGTACCGTCACGTTATGCCACTCCCCGTCGCTGATGCCAGGTGCAGACAGCGAGAGCAGTTCGGTCGCCGCGCCGCTAGCGTTCAGCAGGAAATGGACTCTTTGCTCGGAAAACTGGGGGATTGTGTGGGGACAAAGGGTGGGATGAATGAATATCTTTCTAGACATATGGGGAGAAAAAGTGGGGTGAGTACATATCTTTCTAGACATGGGGTCAGCAGTACAACATTTTATCCAAATAAAGATTTATCAAACGATTATACTTATTTGCTTAACGTTCGGTATACGTCGTTGTAGGAGATGAGGTTCTCTCAACAAGAACAAAAGACGAAAAAAAGACCAAAAAATGGAATACAAAATGGAGTCAATTATTTAAATTCTTGGACAGGAGAATCTTTCTTTGAGAAAAAGAGCTGATTTTATAGTAGGTGAAATGTGATAAATAATATTGTGAACACACAGCTTAAACTATATTTGGACCTATAGGGTACAAAATAAATATCTTCTTAAACATGGGGTCAGCAGTAAAAGATTTTATCCAAATTAGTATAGATTTGTCAGGCGATTATAATTGTTTGCTTAAACGGGATACGTTGGTGAAGTAGATGAGGTTTTCTCACCAAGAATAACGGAGGAAAAAATACCAAAACATAGAATCCTGAATAGAACCAATTCCTTTAAAATCTGGGACATGAAAATCTTTCTTTAAGAAAACTAGCTGAGTTTGAAGCAGGTGAACTGAGATAAAATAATGGTGAACGCACAGTTTAAACTATACTTGGACCTATAGGGTACAAACTACAAAGAGGTACTAGATTTAGACGTCCGACTAAAAATGACATCTAAATTCATGATAAGTCGGGCGTGTATATTTAGTCCTCCTTTGTACCTACTACCTTTAGTTTCCAAATATCCAAATAACGCAAGAAGCAAAACATTTCAGAAATATAATTGTCTCCCTATCTACTCAGTACTCACCCAAAGGAGGCACGTGACCTTCTCCGTCCTGGACAGGAACAGCACGCCCCGGTCAGCCGTTGACCTGAAGCGGACCATCACCGAGGAGCGGTCAGAGTCTGTCCCATCCAGGGCCGCCCGCCGCCTCCTCCGACCCGCGCCGCCTGAGAGAGCCGCGCTGGCCGCCGCTAGCTGCGCGTCGCGCTTGTAGTTTGGGTTGATGGAGTACCTCACCACAGCACTGCTGCTCAGCGTGAACGGCTGTTTGGCTGTGGTTGGAGAAGAATGAGATGGTTTCTTTAGTAATGTGTAAAGTTGTGTATGGAACTAAAGAATATTAATTAAGACAGTTAAAAGTAACATATTAAAGGTAAACATTACTACATAGAAAGAATTACATTCAACTATAATATTGTACATCATGAAAACGGCTGTTTGGCTGTGATTGGGGAAGAATGAGATGGTTACTTTAGTAATACGTAACGTTGTGTATGGATCTACGACAAGATCAGATAGTTTAAAGTAAGGTATTGAAGCTAAACATGACTACATAAAGATTAAAAACGACTAACACTATTGGGGATATCACAATACTAGGAGATCTTAAACCCAGAAAAAAGGTGGACATCTCTACGGCCAAAAGTTAAAACCACGGACAAAGACTAGTCGAGTCACTCACCAACGCGGCACTGGTCATCCATGTACTCCCCTGGACACACACACGTCGCCTTTGTCCACTCCTCCACACAGGTACCACCGTTATAACAGAAGCCGGACCCCTGGCCCACTTTGCCGTCGGAGACGATAACCTGGGAGTCTGCCAGCGCCCCCGCGCTGCCTCCAGCCAAACACAGATCATCTGGCGAGGTCCGCGGGCACCCCACGCTGACCCCCCGGGCCTCCAGTGGCCGGAGCGGTCCAGTGCTAGACCCTGATGATGCTGATGATGCTGAAGAGGCTGAGGATGTCCCAGTCGGGGTGAGGGTTGCGGACACTGCTTGACCATTGATGGCCACACTGTGCATGCAGCCCACGAAGTCGTGAGTGGACACAGAGCCGGCGTGATGGGGCAGGAGGTCCGTCTCGAACTGACCACTGCTCACGCCTCCCAGGTTAATGTACTGGCCGATAACTTGGGGCGAGCTGTGGGGGGTTAGAGGGAAGAAACGATAGGTTTGAAAACATGGTCTTAATATTATAAGTTATAGTATATAGAAGTTGAAGTTTTTCCCTATGAGTATTCTTAGTTTTAAGTCTTAAAAGTTTGATTGTAATTCTGGTTAAATGTCGCTGTAAGAACAAAAACAAAAACAACAATAACAATAACAACAACAACAAAACAAGTCCATGTTCAATGAGGATAGGGAACATCTGAATCGTTGAATCTATGAACTGTTGGTTTCTGCAAACAGCCATCTTCAGCAGATGATGGACTTCATATCGGAGACGGATCGCAAGACTAACGTGTGACGATTTTACGTGCTGCCACACAGATACAGATTGTGTCCCAATTATTATTGTTTGCAACAGGGCAAATCATGGAAAACCAGTATAGAGGGTAATGCTGTACAGTGTACTTGACTTTAGTAAGGGTAGTTGTAGGATAACTGCATTGCCTGTCGCTAATCCACTCAGACGTTAACATGGTCTTATCTGGAACATCAGCAAGCCAATTTCATAATCCAATTTTTTAGTCATACATAATTGTGATATAGTAAGATTGTAAACAAACGACCGTCGTCCACATAAAGTTCACACGCCTGTTCTTTTTTTTCCTCTTGCGCAAGAACAAGGTCTTACAACAAGAGCCAGGTTTAATCTTAAGCATAGGATTAAAAGATTAGCATTATCACCGTAACACACAATTTCAAGACCTAAGGCGGAGCGGACTTAAAAAGACCGACAAAAGATCGATAGATTGCGAAAGTGATTGGTTCCTGACCTGAAAACGTTTTAGACTAGGCCGCTAAACGTCACAGTGTATTATATTGTGCATTAAGCTGAACATTGCATCTAAGGAGATTGGGATGTGGTTAACTATCTAAATAATTACAATGATCAACAAAAAGACTGTTCTTCTTCTTCTTCTTCTTCTTCTTCTTCTTCTTCTTCTTCTTCTTCTTCTTCTTCTTCTTCTTCTTCTTCTTCTTCTTCTTCTTCTTCTTCTTCTTCTTCTTCTTCTTCTCCTTCTGCTTCTTCTTCTCCTTCTTCCTTTTAACCATCATTAGTATCATCAGCAGCAACTTAAACAAAAAATCTACTAACCCTGAGTCAAACGTGACCTGGTCGTAACAGCTTCTGTCCCGGTCAGTACAGGGCTCACACACAGACGCCTCGCATTTCTGCAGGACTAGGGTGGCCGTCTGGGGAAGATACAGGCAAAAAAATTGTCCTGAATTAGCAGCATATAACACCTAATACTTCATAATAAAAAGGGACCAAAAAACGTCCTGCATTAAAAAGACAAATAAAAGCGATATAAGACCTAATATTTCATTTTTTTAAAAAGGGAAATGTGTGCGTGAGACATTTATAAATGTATATGCCATAGAATTTGTGAGTATGTGGAGAATATAAAAATAAAATACATCAGAAAAACAACAACAACACGTAATTGTAGATTGGACAACATAGAGAAACTGTGTGAAAGACCTTTTTGTAAAAAAAAGTGAAAATTGTCGAACAACACAGCGAAAGGAAAACCGCACAAGCTACTATGTGCATATAATGAAGACGTCGTGAAGATTAACATGTCAGTAGTGTGTGACAAGTCACTGCATCATCATCAATCGCATGCGAAGTTATGAGATGAGCAAAACCGAGCAAAAACAGGTGCATGTGGAGCTCCGAAAACCTTTCGATTAGTATATGTATTATATAGGACAGTTAAGCTTTTCAAACTATCGTGACTCCAAGTTCTTTTCATTTAGTTTTGACTCTAGACACAAGAGTAATAAGCAAGTTGGAAAATATATCACTGAGTAAAGCAAAATCACTTTTTGCTCATTTAACATTTTTGGCACATTCGAATAAATTAATCAGATCCACGAAATAATTATATGCATGAAAATATGAGGCCCGAAAATTCAACCGCGAATCAATATAGGTCTCGAACCGGCAAAGAAAAATAAAATTTCACTCAGGACCTTATGCATGAGGTCCGGCTTTTTACTGGTAGATTACTCTGTCCTCGTGAGAATTTTACAACTCTGATAATATGCATGATCAGTAAGTCCATTCAAAGTATTAGTCCCCACAACTCATAATTTTCCAATCATATCTAGACGCTACGCTAAGATTTCCATATGAAAAGAACATTAGGATCCTGATCTCTTGGCCGAGTAATGCTTTTGCTACATTTATATATACTCTTTATTCAAACACGCTGGAGTCCGCGCTTTGTCCGAAATCCAATAAGCTATGGGAGGCTCTCTACAAGTGAAGTGTCCAAACAACAATCGTGTAAACAACTACCATACAGGCCATCGAGTACCAAATCAGATTAAAAACCAATAAACGCTGGACGGGCTTGGTTGTATATTGTACTGTCCGCCTTAAAACACCTAAACACTGTAGACAGTCTTCAATCGAAATTGTACGCAAAGAAAGGCTTGAAAATGTATGCGGGGCAGAGGGGGAAAACGGGAAGGTTAATAAAAGGGGAGGGTACAAAAATAACAAGAGAAAGTTTGGATAGCAGGGGTGGAAGATAAAATGTCGTTGAATCAATATGAGATGAAAGTCGGGGCCAGCTGCGTTATTGGATATTTTTTTTTTTCTGAATGGACGAGTGGGCGGGGGTATCTGTCCAGGCGGTGACAATTAATGTCCAGTTGTTCACCCCGCGGTGACAGGCTGGAGTGGTGTATGCAAAACATTACACAGCAGTCTCTGGTCCCTACAAGCAGTTGTAGTTGTAGTTGTAGTTGGTTTAACGTCCAACATCAGCTCTATATTGACACTATATTGTAGACGGTAGTGCAAGACATTCGATGCCTTGCGAGATTAGAACCGAAAGCGAAAATGGAGGCAATAGGTATGGGAATTTGCACCGACGTCCAATCATGGCTTAGTTTTTGACTTACGGAGCCAATGAGCAAAAAGAAAATCCAATGTCAAAGCGGCGTGATTATGTCATCCATTATCAGCGCTTGGATTGCAAAGCCCATAATACATACGTAGTGTGTTCTCTGCATTTAAGACATTCAATGAGATATAGCGATGTCCCGAAGCTTGCATACATCGCATATTGCACTTAATCTTTATTTATTTATTTAGAGAGAGAGATAGAGAGAGGGCGAGAGAGAGCGAGAGAGAGGAGAGAGAGAGATAGGCAGACAGAGAGACAGAGAGACAGAGAGACAGAAAAACTTTTCCAGTCAAACATCTCCTTGGTTTACAAAGAATTTTTTTTTACGGTGTCGGGACCTCAAGGAGTAAACAGGCAGTCTTATAACTAAACCAATCCAACAAGTACACAGTCATACTGCACGCCAAATCACGTAACCAAAAGGAAAAAAATGATTAGGTTAAAATAATATTTCTTGATTTTTTTGTTGACAACTACATAACAATAGGTGCTTGAAAACGTACAGTGTTTCTACTCCCTAATTTATAGTTCCTTGAGCATTACAGTAACACTACCTTTCTTTCCTCTTCTTGAAAAAAAAGCGGCTGTTTTGCTCTGGGAATCGTTTGGGAGCAGTTCTAATTAGATCCAGATCTAGCTCGGGCGTAAAAACTTAACCCGATAGGAAGGACGTGAAAATTACCGGTATACCGTTCAACTAACGCTTGCCTGATTGAGCGGATGCCAGGCGGGAATATATTTCCTTTATTTTAACAAATCGCCACACAGAGAAAGGGCAGCTGTCCCCTCATTAAACTAGAAAAGGAGCAAGGGATGTTGAAAAAAAAAAGTGGGGTAGAGGATGAAGTACAGAGAGGGAGTGAGGGAGAGAGAGAGGGAGAGAGAGAGAGAGAGAGAGAGAGAGAGAGAGAATGCAGAACCTTTTCAATATGCAGAACAGGACAACTTTCCAAGCTCTCCACAGCTGAGAATAGGGAGTCGAGTGAGTACGAAATCGTGAAAGGGGAATTCAATCGAAATGGACATAGAATCTGAAATGCTATTTTACACTTCAGTTTATGCATAGACCTCGAGGACTTGATAGTGATTCGGTTGCAGGGAGAAATAATAAAATTTTAGCAAGTAACAACCCCCTCTCCGAAATTCCCTGCCCAAAGAAACAAAAACAAAAACAATAACGAAAAAAAAAAACATCAACAAAAATAACAACCACCAATCCCTCCAAAAAACAACAACAAGCAAACAACAAACACTTACAAACACACATTGGTAGTATTATAGCAGTTATTGCATCGGTTATGTTTGAATATTCCTTCTAAAAGCCAAGACATGTACAGAATCAGCAGTAGGTGGCCAGTTTTATTTGGGGAACAGGTACCGAGAAAAAAGAAGAAACTAATGGCGAAAAACAGAATGAAACCCAAACGCAAAAGGTGACAAAGTTCAGAAGACAATGAAACGAAACTAGAAGGTTAAAAAATAGGGGGAATAATCAGGCGAAAAAAAAAGTTGAGTCTTGAATGATTGCCGTTCACAGCGGACACACGGTCATGCGCAGTGGGAAGCAATGACAAGAAGCATCACGGGATACTGCTCATTATATATGCAAGTGACCTTTGTACACCAGCTTCCTTTGCAAGTCTCAAAGGGACATTTCCGACAGACGTCATAAAAAACAAACAACAAACAATGAAGCGTTTTCAGTCATTACCAACACAGTGGTGAGTTTTTGTTATTGCTAGCTCTTGCATTCTCGATAACCCTTCCAGCAGAGACTAGATCAGGACATTTCTTGGCATCAATAATTGTACGGTGGTGAAACAATATTTTTAGGAAATCCGTGTTAGTTGTGACAGAAACTATCGGAAAAAATATCTTAAAGGCTGAATGGTCTAGATTTAGTATCTGTCGACGGTGTTTTGTCTATTTAAAGAAAAACACAAACAGGAATACATTCACACACACAAAACCAAATCAACAACAAGCGAAACAAATCATAAAGGAAATTCATTTCCCATGTATCTTTCTCTCTCTCTCTCTCTCTCTATCTCTCTCTCTCTCTCTCTCACACACACACACTATTATTACTGTCCCTATCTTTGATTCTGTTTCTTTCTTACTGCCCAATTGCCAAGTACCGTAGAAATTTAAGGATTGGGATAGGATACACGTTCAATAAAATCTGCATTCTCACTCCTTCCAGGATAAATTGTCCTTGGCCAAGGCCTAGCCTTGGGCGTGCAGCTTTTCATTAAAAATTCCATCTGATCTATATTAGGAATAGTACTTGTTCGAGAAGACTCAAGGCCCTACTAAAAAAAACCAGTCTAGAGCAGATGGTGTAAAGCCGGTGGGATTCTGATGTAAATAAAAGATGAACACGCAACAGACGTGCCATTTTGGTCTTCTTCCAGACCACAAGAAAAAGTAGATGCCCTCAATACTCTTCAATGGACTTCATTGATAATAAGCACAATTCTTTCCCAGTACAGAAAATTAGAAAACGGGAAGAGAATAACATTGATTGTGATAATCAAGTTTAACCTTTTGTTGTTGTTTTTATTGCATTGATAACATTTCAAACTATTTTACTGCCTAAACTTGCCCTCCACAAGTACAATGGAAATATTTTCCTTTTGTTTTTTTTTAATACCCAGAACAATTTCAAAATCAGTGATTAAAATAGTTTTTTGAAGCAAACGCTTCAGCTAGTCTTTTTACAGAAACTGAGCTCACAAATATACGAACAAAGTAATATATAAAATAATTTATTTATTATTTTTAAAAGAGGAGTGTTTACTCTTGCTAAAAATCTATATCTCCCGAGACATGACGGAATTCTAAGATAGAGACATTGCATAGGACAGAGCTGCACATCTAACTAATCTACAAAGGATACAAAATTAATGTAAGTATTACGTGTAAAAAATGTGAACACATCACTGCGCTTTTCTGACCACTTGGCTCAGTGTCAGTATAAAATGACCGACTGAGACAAGAGTCCGGGAATCCCCCCATTGTGTAACGTTAGTCATGAGACTCGTCCTCAATATAACCTATATAGCACTGACTTTGGCAGCTAAGCAAACACCTCAACTCAGCTGAACTCTCACAGTCAGTAAAGATCGAAACTGGCCAGATCAAACCACTAAGCCCCACATATCCGTCTGGTCAGTGGTCATCACTCACTCTCGTGTCACACGCCTGGTGTCACGCGGCCGAGATGACCACATTCATCATCACTACAGGTTATGACCGCTGCGTGCACAGATTGCCTGGGACGATTGCTTACATCAAATGCTGTATGCATATTGCAGGTACAGGCACAACTTGTGCTTTGATAATATCATAATATCAATATTATTTAGGATCCTAATATTTTGTCCCTTACAAAAGCGCTGCGATAAGCAATTTTGATGAGTTATTACTTTTTTCTATAAGGCCACATGCTATACATACGGGTTTTCGTTCTTCGGTGGATAACAAAAATCATCAAAATTAAAACCCAAAAAAACAAAACAAAAACAAAACATTACAAAAGAAATAGGACTCAGACAGTTGCCAAATAGGTATTTGTCTTCAAACATTAGTTACATGTAATTATTGTCCAAAAACGACAGCAGTAGATGTTAATGTATCATTTTGTCAACAAGCTCCAAGCTTTGTCAAATAAGTTTAAATAGGTACAATCAATTAATGTCCAAAAAGGACAGTAGTTGATGTTAGTGTTTCATTTGTCATCATACTTTTGTTTAAGCTTTGTCAACAAAGTTTGTAAACTAATATGAAACTAGATCCGTTTGTCAGATGATACTCAGAAAACAACACAGAAATAAACACTAAAATTTTCCGCAATAATGAACTGTACCAATACATATAATTATTGTCTCACAATGAAATGATTACGAAAACTTTCAACCAGACCAGACAGAACTTCATAATAATTAAAACTGTTAACTGTTGTTAATCCCACTAGGTCTATGACCGTACTCAAGAGCGCTACAAAAATAATTAGGTTGTTATTAAATAACAATGTATCCGTAACCTGATCGCGTGTAAGGACTGTAAGCCTATCAACATTGTCTGGGTTGGCGACTGGGTTGTGTTAATATGGCGATTATACGAAGATGGAAATGATCCAGCACTTAATATTAGTCTTGTCATGTCCTGGTTGATCCTATTAGAACTTAAAGCTTAGTGTATTGTCCGCGAGTTTTGCAAGTATTCTCAAACAAAAACGTTGATTTGTTTGATCTTTGTTTAGGGGTGTCTCGTGATCCATGTTGCCAGCTTTACACTAGAGTCTCTCTGTATCTCTGTCTGTCTGTCTGTCTGTCTGTCCCTTCTCTCTCTCTCTCTCTCTCTCTCTCTCTCTCTCTCAGTATCTCTTTGTCTCGGTATCTGCCTCTCTCTTTCTCTCTCCTTCTAACAAAAAAAAAGCTTAATCTTCACTTCTCCGACAAAAACCGACTTGTCATCATTTTGATTTCCGTTTGATGGTATGTCATAGTTATTTGTTGTTGTACATCTAGCTAGATTAATACAATGATAGATAGATAGATAGATATATAGGGATAGTATAAGGATAGACAGATAGGTAGAGAGAGAGAGAGAGAGAGAGAGAGAGAGAGAGAGAGAGAGAGAGAGAGAGAGAGAGAGAGAGATGCGCAAAGTTATAACTTTCAGCATGATCTCTTAAATTGAAGACAAGAAAAAAGGAGGGGGGGGGGGCTCTCCCCCCCTACCACCTTTCTCTATCTCTTTGACTCGCAATCCTCATCTTTGTCTATCTGTCTTTCTGTCCTAATGACTATCTCTCTAACTGTCCTTCCATCTCTCCCTCCTTCTCTACCACTCTCTTTCTCTATCTGTTCCCGAATTTCTATTTTTATGTATGTATGTCTTTATCTCTCTCTATCTCTCTCCCTCCACATCATTCTCTTTAACATGTCTCTGTCTCTCCTCACTCTCTCTCCTCTCCCCCTGTCTATCTCTCCCACCCTGTCCCGGGGTGTACTTGTTTGGCAATGTTAGGGCCGGTGTTGGTCAATGTGTGTCCAGTCTAGGAGTTACGTATTGTCCTGTTGGTCCATGGCGAGGTATGTGGACACTGCGGGCTCGGACACGAAGGATGATCTGCTCTTCCGGTCATTGCATGGGGTGTGAGGTCAGGTGTAAGATAAGCTGGTATGGTCAAGAGATGACCAGTGGGGTCAGACTCTAACATTGGTGCAGTGTCTATCTATTTATCTATCTATATGTCTGTCTGTCTATGTATCTATCTATCTATCTATCTATCTATCTATCTATCTATCTATCTATCTATCTATCTATCTATCTATCTACCTGTCTATTTATCTATTTATCTATTTATCTATTTTCAAATTTCCCTTCTGGACCAATAAAGTTTATCTTAACTTATCCTTCTGTGTGGTACGCCGGGGGTGTCTTCTTAATCTTATTATTTCGTTTCCAGACAAACATGATTAACTTTAAAAGCTATCCCTTATATGGTTTCTATAGACATCAAAGGTGCTGGTTGTCAGAAAGAGTATCGAACCTCTCACTTTCCTAGCTAAGTCATTAAGCCCACTCACACTCGTTCCCCTATCTCTTTACTAATGTATGGAGCTGTCTGCACTTAAAGTCAATTTCGTTGAAGTCTAGACTAATTCAAAAGGAGATACAACCCTGTGCTCTAGGTAGCACATTTTTAGTTCTCATTATGATCGTTTTTTTTAATTGTCCCGAACTATTATCTGAGAAGATTGAAATTTTAATTTGATTTCATTTAACTTAAAGCATTCGTGAAGTTCCAGTCACGAAAACAAGCAGTCGTCAATGCAGTAAAAAAACCCACCCAACAACAACAATGTACAGAGAAAACTTTTTCACTTTGTCTCCTATGATCGAGTTATTGTTTACGAAAATGTTACATACAGTTTTTGTTGAACAATGTCCGACGAGCACAATCTTTTCTTTTTGCTGTTATAATTTTTTTTTATAAAAGTACTACAACTTTCCGCTGATAAGATCTAAAGACCACCAACAGAAGAATCTCTATCTTGTCTGTAACTTGTCAGTTATGTTAGCACAGTATAACAGCGATGTTCTAGCTAGTTTCTCTCTATCTCTGCCTGTCTGTATGTTCGTCTTTCTGTCTGTCTGTCTGTTTGTCTCACCCTCTCTCTTTTTCTGTCTGTGTGTCTGGTTTCTCTCTCTCTCTCTCTCTCTCTCTCTCTCTCTCTCTGTTACTCTCTCTCTCTCTCATACTAGATTAACTAAATACATTCTCCACTAACACTAACAGTGCCTCCCAGACTTACCCTCAGCGTCTTGGTAAACTCCAGGCGCCACCAATGTCCGCTGTTGACGACCGCGTTCGTGTTGAGGGTGATCACCTCACTCTCGGCGTCCAGCAGATAAGAGACCTTGGCGCGGCCCCCGGCCACCTCCACGGCCACGAAGCCACTGCCGGGGCCGCGCGAGGCCACAGCTACAGGGCTGTACAACAGCAGGCCCTCGGACCCAACCGTGGCGAAGTAGAGAGTCACGTTAAAGACATGGTAGTTGTCCACGGCAGGGAAGGACGCGTAGGACCCAGCACTGAAGGACGTGCTCGGCAACTGGCAATGCGTGCCGTGGTAGCCGTAGTGACAGCGGCATTGGAAGCCGTCGGTCAGCTCTTCACAGGTGGAGTGTTCGGAGCAAGGCGCCTCACGGCAGTAGTCGCTCATTTCGCAGTAGCGGCCGTGGTGCCCAGATGGGCATTGGCACTTAAAGCCTGTAGGCGAGGCACTCGGGGCGCTCGAGGCGCTCGAATCTGAGTAGACGGGCGTGCAGGTGCCACCGTTCTCGCATAGCGTTCCTTTCAGGCAGGCGTCCACAGTCCTGCAGAGCTCGCCCTGCCAGCCATCGGGGCACCGGCAGATGTTACCGCTGCCGCAGACTTGTCCATTGTCACAGTAGGTTTGGCCGCACGGCTCCTGCCGCTGCTCGCATCTGGAGCCCGTGAACTGCGCTGGGCAGATACAGGCCGGGACCAGATCGACACTGGGTGAAGTTATCACCAGGAAGGAAGAATCTGCTACCATTGTGCCGCCTGCAGGCGATGGTACCACTATTGTGGAGCAGGTGCCAGTGTTAAGACAGCCTGCTTGGAATAATCCGTCACCCTCACTGCACTTACTGGCTGCCACGTTAGCGATGTTGACTCCAGACGTCGCCTCTATGGTTCTACGCGCATCTGTGAGTCCACGTCGGATGTCTTCATAACCCAGAAGTCGGCCGCTGTTGTCCCTCACAAACATCATGACGTGCAGATCCGCCCCTTCTTCACGCAGGCCATACACATGGCAGGTAAACGGCGAGACACCAAAGCCATCCTCAGAAGCTCTTATGAACAAGTCAAGCTTTGATTCCAAGAAAGTTGACGCCTTCTCATTTCCCAGAACCACAGCAACCGAGTTTGCTAGGTCTCCCTGTGTGAGAGTTTGAACTTTGATCGTGACGTCATACTCGACAGGTGAGTACTTCTCATCAGAGCCGGACACCCGGAGAGTGTACGTGTC
Source organism: Elysia chlorotica (assembly GCA_003991915.1). NCBI lineage: Eukaryota > Metazoa > Mollusca > Gastropoda > Plakobranchidae > Elysia > Elysia chlorotica. The sequence goes on from RQTK01001251.1 coordinate 57,213, forward strand.
ACGTGACAGCCGGCCCAGCGCTTGCAGGTCACATGCCTGCCGTATGGTGAAGTCTGACGTGTCCCCAGAAAGGATCACGCACGTGAAGACGCCGGTGAGGTCCGAGTCCAGGGGTTGGACGTTGGCGATCACGCCCATGTCCGAGGCGTCCGAGCCCGCCAGGACCGCCAGCTGGATGGTCAGTGGTCGTGGCTTGGGCTGCGAGTTGTTGATGTCGTTGACCAGGACTGTGAAGGTCAGTGTGGAGGTCTTGGTCGGTTCCCCATTGTCCGTGACCGCAAGCCGGACTTCGAACTGAGGGTTGGACTCCCTGTTCAGGACCTGCTTTGTGGTCACTCTGCCCGTGGTCAGTTCCACTTGGAAGAAGCTGGTCAAAGACGGGTCTAGCAGTCGGTACCTGTAGGGTTAACAATAGGAGTGGATAAGAGGGCTGGGTACAATGGCGTGAGGTTATTTTATTATCGTGAGGGTCTTACCGTGGAGGTTATTTTATTATCGTGAGGGTTTTACCACCCACAAAACGTTTGAATCAAAAGCCTAAGTATCATAATTTAAAACAAATACAATTACAAGCTTGAAGCCTAAAATTATAAAAATTGTAATATATACGTTCGTCCGCCTCCCCCCCAATCCCCACCCGCACCCCTCCCCTCACAGTTTACACCAGATGCATGAATAAATCTCCAACATGCTGCCCGCTATCTGCCACGATGTTCACCTGTAAGGTCCCTGGTTCGGCGGCGAGTCGGCGTCAGTGGTGTGGTCCGACAGCAGGATGACCTCGTAGCCCGCGGTCTCGTTCTCGGGGACGTTGACCTTGAGGCTCTCAGGGCTGAACCTGGGCCCGTTGTCGTTGATGTCCGTCAGTTGGATCGACACAGTCGCAGAACCTGGAGAATCAGACATGAGAATGTAGGCTTCGTTTATTATCAGTTGTATTATAGTATAATAATGAAAATTGATTTTACCGTAAGGTTAAAAAAACAAACAACAACCTAATCATGTCTTTAAAAACATAAAACAGCAAAACTTTATCGGCAAATCATTTATTTAACGAATTCCGATCAACAACGTTAACAAATCGACAAAATCTACATATTCAAATAGAAAAACTCATGGTTCAGCTTAAGACAGGTTTGCCTGTATAATAAATTACTAATTACATATACAATGTATATATTTAGTATGTCTTTGGTTCAATTCGAGCTAGATTTGGATGTATAAACAATATTAATTACATATACAAAGTATAAATTTAGAATGCGTTTGGTTCATTTTAAGCTAGATTTGGATGTATAAACAATATTAATTACATTACATGTACAATGTATACATTTAAAATGTGTTTGGTTAATTTGAGCTAGATTTGGATGTAAAATAAGTTACTAATTACATATACAATGCCGTAAATTTAAAATGTATTTGGTTCAATTTCTTGACCAAAAACTCACCGACAATAGACGGGTCAGTCTTGTCCCTGGCGCCGATGACCAGACTGTAGGAGGGCATGGTCTCCCGGTCCAGGACCCCCAGGCCAGTGGTCTCTATCCTGCCCCCAGACACGCTCACCTGGAACTTGCCCAGGTCGTTGCCGGACAGAATCTCGTAGGAAAATTCCCGATTCTCGGGTCTCGTGTCCCGGTCCTCTGCGTGTACCGTAGTCACTAAAGTGTACCTACAGAAGGGGAGGGTGGAAAGACACAGTTTAGTGTCGTGATGGAGTGTTTTGTGTTAATTATTTTACTTTAGATCAATTTCTGATTATTGTTCGAGGGTTATAGGTCCGGTTTAAAAAAGTTGTATTCTTTTGCTTACGCAATATTAAAAGTACTTGCTATTCATCCATATCATATTTGCGAATGATTTATTCCAAACGATGTCGTGTATTTCTTCAGAGATTGGTTTTTTTCATATTATTAGATGTGATGTGATTGCTTCTAATAATCCGCTATATTAAAAGATTTAATTTCCCTTGCAAGATAGAAAGTTCCAAATGTACAGAAATAAAGAGCAGTAGCAAGTGCATTATATTCAACATTTTTATGTGACAAGAAATAAATATATTGATTAAAACAATTTAAGTAGCAGAAATTTACTTTTCTTATAGGTTACATAAATTTTGGCACTATGTTTCTAATAATTATTTACACTGTCATAGCTATCCTATTGTATATCCTGCTTCTGATTTCCTAAAATTCTACAACTCGTAATATCAGTTACATGCTCTTCCCTCAGGCTAAGCTGTCAACAAAGCAGATGGGAAAAAAGACTCACCCATCCGCGTTCTCTTGTATCGAGGCGTAGTACACTTTTTGGGTGAACTCCGGTGGGTCATTGGCATCGTTGATGCTAATGGTGACAGTGCAAGAATCGGTATCGTTACCACGGATACTGCCCCAGTTCTTGGCAATCACTGTCAGGGTCAACGTAGGCGATGCCTCATAGTCCGGTCTGCTGGCCACTCGAACCACACCAGTCGTGGGCTCCACAGAGAACCCCTTCAGGTTGCTCTCACCCTCCAGGTAGTAGTAGACAATGCCGTCCACACCTTTGTCGGAGTCCGTAGCCTTAACCTCTCCGACTGAGAACCCGGAGGCTGCCGACTCGCTCACCGTGAACCTGTACGTCTTCTGGACAAACTTTGGCTGGTGCTCGTTCTCGCCCTCGACGTGGATATATACTGTCGTCACTGACTTAAGCACCTCTGGAAAGGATCCGGTGGCTGGGTTGAAAGCCATTACGAGCAGCGTGTACTGGGTTCTCGTCTCAAAGTCAAACTGGGCGTTGCTCGTGGATGAAATCTCGCCAGTTCTATCGTTGATCTGAAATTTGGACCGTGTCTCCGCGTCTCCACCGCCGCTGTTCACAATTGAGTAGTGGACTTCGATATTTTGGGGGTCCGTGTCATCGTCAGAGGCCAGTACCCTGATGATTGGCGTAGAACCAGGAGAGTTTTCTTTGATGTAGCCATCGTAGTAGTCCCGCCCAAACACAGGCTTGTTGTCGTTTACATCCTCCAGGTTGATGTTAAAGTCTTTGGACACCTCCTTATAACGAAGACCTCGGTCCCGGGCAGTGATTGTAATGGTGTACGATTTCCGCGTCTCGAAATCCAACTGACCTTCAACTGTCAGCTTCCCGGTGTCAGCTCCAATAGCGAAGAGCCCATCAGAATTTCCGTTGGTGATGTAGAAGCGGATTTCCCCGTTGATACCGTTGTCATCGTCAGTGGCTGTGATGGTGTCCACGAGGAACCCCTTGGCGGCGTCCTCCCTCACCTGCTTCACGAACGGGTTCAGGTTGAAGCGGGGCGGGTGGACATTCTCCGGGGTGATCTCCAGCTCCACCTGGCACTGGCTCGACAGAGGGGGGATCCCTCGATCCCGCGCTGTTACCGTTAGAAGAAACGTGTTGCTGGTCCTAGACACTAAAGATGTACTGGGGCTGATCATTCCGGTCGTAGAGTTGATGGTGAAGAACGGGATCCCGCTACCACCTGCGATCTGGTAAGTGACCTCGGCGTTACGACCGTAGTCTTTCTCGTCCGTCGCCCGAACTTGTATAACGTCCTCTCCCACGGCCAAGTTTGAAGGGACGGCCGAGAAGTACTGGTCGCTGTCAAACACTGGGGCGTGATCGTTAGCGTCAGTGACCCGAATGATGACCGTCGCCTCAGAGGACAGTGAGGGAATTCCCAGATCCTTGACAACCACGTCCAGAACGTGGTCGTTCATGGTGCCCGTCGCAGACTGGCCTCCGTAGAACCGCATCGTTTCCATGGCGACAATCTCGCCAGACTCAGAGTTGAGCTCAAACAGCGAAGAAGGCCGGCGCAATGAGAAAAAATACCTGGAAAAAACATGGGTATTTATTTTGAGGATAGTAAGAAAAGAAGAAAAAAGAAAAAAAGCCATACAAAAAAACGAGGGGTTATGACATATAGACAGATATAAAGATATAAAAATAGATAGACAGATAAAACACCTTTAATACCATATATTAGATAGATAGATAAATAGAAAGGAAGACAGAGAGAGAGGGGGGGGAGAAAGAGAGTGTGTGAGAGAGAGGGGGGGGAGAGAGAAAGAGAGAGAGAAAGGAAGAGAGAGAAAACTTAAGAAAGATAGATAGAAAGAGACACAGAAATAACTGCTTTTCCTTGCAAATTCATTATTACCCAATGTTTGGGTCAATTTATGCTTGTTTATAGCGAATGCTTTGCATACATAATTATGCTCGTTATTAATGTAAACAGTTCTGAAGCTGCTGAGTTGTAAATGTACATTAGCAGAAAATAGGCATGTTGTTTTATTCACGGTTTGGGGTTTAATTGAACGTACTTATCATTTGGGCTGGACTTACTTATCATTTGGGCTGGACTTGTCCAAATCCTGAGCGGTCAACCTGTCCACAACCTGACCTGGCGGTTTCAGCTCAGGGAAGTTAAAGACCAGCACGGGGTTCTGGAAGCTGGGCGCGTTGTCGTTCACGTCCAGGATGCGAATGGTGACGTACGTCTTCTGGGAGAAGGAGTCGTCCTCCACGGTTACCAGCAGCGTGTACCGTTCCTTGGTCTCGGCGTCCAGAGGCGCTACCGTGGTGATTATGCCGGTGGATTCCCCGATCTTGAACGGGTGGTCCGCCCCTGAAGGATCATCTGGGCTGCTACCGTCCAGACTGAAGTGCGCGCGGGCGTTCTCGCCAATGTCTGCGTCCAGAGTGGAGAGCTTCATAACCAGGCCGCCCACGGGCAGATCTTCGGGAACTGCGACGCTACGAGGGCCAGTGAATGTCGGCTCGTTATCGTTGGTGTCCTTTATGGTCACCCGGACTGTAGCTGTGGCCGAATTGGATGGGTCTCCCTGAAAGAAAGGGTGGAGGAAATGTTGTGAAAGGGTGGAGGAAATGTTGTGAAAGGGTGGAGAATAATATGTTGTGAAAGGGTGGAGAAAATGTTGTGACATGGTGGAGAATTTGGTGTGACATGGTGGAGAATATGTTGTGAAAGGGTGGAGAATATGTTGTGAAAGGGTGGAGAATATGTTGTGAAAGGGTGGAGAAAATGTTGTGAAATGGTGGAGAATATGTTGTGAAATGGTGGAGAAAATGTTGTTAAAACCCACAAATTGATTATGAAACTAACTTTTTTAGGTATTGAAAACTAACGCTTTTAAAAGAAAAAAATCCCTACATGTTTGAGGTTGAGCTTGTTGCCTATCGTAAAACGTCAGTACATGTACTACAGATAGGCTTTAACGTCTGACAAGTGTACGTGGTGTCATACCGAACGGGGATACAACGACTTCTTTGTCAGCCCGTCACATAATACTGACACCAACCCAACCAGAAGTTCAAAAATTCGGAAAAATGCATTTTTTTTAACGAAATCGAGTTCCGAACCATGAACTCACAAATTAGGTGACTATCGCTACCACTTGCGCCAGTTCGCCCCGTCCTGATATTATACTATATACATTGGGGAAAAGGGACAAGGGGGAAAGATCGAGTTGATTGTATCTTTCTGCCTATCACTCACCAAATCTACAGCCATAACTTCCAGACTGTAGAACGGTATTTCCTCCCTGTCCACATCAGGGATGTTTGTAGTGATGAGTCCAGTAGTGCGGTTAATGCTGAACGTGTTCTTCACGTTGCCAGACTTGATGGAGTAGGAAAGCTGCTGGTTGCTTCCAGAGTCCTGATCCGTGGCTGTTACCTGCGGGTTAAGTGAGTGACAAACATGGGTATATATAATGTGTCGCGTTGGAATCAGAGGAAAATTTGCATTTTGTGTTATACAATAAATTCTGTTGTCAGTATATAATTTGTATTTTGACTACTTGCAAACAATGTCTTTGCTTTATAACTAAACTGGAATATGCTAAAGATGGACATAAAAGATACAACCATAACATTTTATCCAAAGTTATGTGTCTAAGACACTCCAATATAAGAGAGGTTTCAATGTCTCTGGACATGGGTTTTATCCTTTTGAAATTTTCTCTTATTTCTCTTATTTCAACTGAACGATTTTGTAAAGGCTTCGATTTTAAAAATGATATGTACTTAATTAGCGACCAATTAGCGACCAAAAACTAAAATAAAATTATCAAGCAAACTCGAAAAAAAGTAAAATACCTTTATAACCGTGGTACCCTGGGGGCAATTTTCTTCAAGTGTCTGGTTGAAGATGCTTTGGTCAAAAATGGGGGAATTGTCATTTTGGTCGTCAACCAGGATCATGAGCTTCTGGAAAGTTGAAAGGTGGGTGCCACCCTTGTCGCGAGCCTCCAGCCATAGCTCAAACCTGCAAGGAACAGAAGGTACAGTGAGGGGTGGCGTTTGAAGTACGAGTAGTTCCATGATTACTACAATATTTAACTTGCGGTGACATTAAAATAAAAATTTGACAATTTCTTGCAAGATATAAAACGTTAAGCTTAACTAATATGCTTTTTGCAGATCTAAAAACAATCTTTGTGACACAAGAAATTGATTTTTTTTCATTGATGTATACATTTTGAGACTTGGATAAAGAAGGTTTTAGATAACTCCATAGCTGGTACCCAGGACATAAACGTAAACGAGAATGTTGTGTACTATTGTTTGAAACAACATTTGAAGATTCAACAAATATCAGAAGTTTGCTACAGTTCCATCGTACTTTTGGCAAAAAACAAAACAAACTAGAACAAAGGAAAGAAAAAAAGTGCGAGGCAGCCGGTGGGCCAGGTTTAAATCATTGATGGATGTTTTGAGCTACTGTAACAGCCCTCTAAACATAGGAAAATACTTTGTAGAGGTCTGTTTCATTTTCAAACAAACCTCATTACCTATGATTCTACAAATTTTAAATTATGTAACCAAAAGTGCTGATGATGCTTCCTAACACTATACATTACTAAAAAAGTCAATGACTTGTGCCTAATTCAGTTGCGTTGCTTTACAAATACAAGCATTATTTACTTCCAAAATACAAATAAACAAAAACAAAAAAAAACACATCCAGTAATGCTTACATCTTTGTGACTTCATAGTCAATGCCGCTAGCCACAATGATACTGCCCGAGTCGGCGTTAACACTAAACGCGTTGTTTACATTCCCGCCCGCGATGTGGTAGCTGACGTCACTTCCCGTGGCGGAGATGGCCTTGACCGAGGTAACCGGTGTTCCCATTGGCGCGTTCTCAGCGACCCTGAGGTCCGGGAAGTCCAGGAATCTCGGGCGGTCAGCGGTAGAGGCGGAGGACAGAGTGACCACCACAGAGGCGGTGCTGTTAAGTGGGTTGGCGCCCTGGGGGAGAGATAAGGAGGTAAGGGTTACTATAGGGAGAGAGATAGAGAGGGAGAAAGAAAGAGAGAGAGAGAGAAAGAGAGAGATAGAGATAGAGAGAGAGAGAGATAAAGAGAGAGAGATAAAAGAGAGAGAGATAAAGAGAGAGAGAAAGAGAGAGAGAGAGAGAGAGAGAGAGAGAGAGAGA
>RQTK01001251.1:70306-104475 GCA_003991915.1 Elysia chlorotica
TCTCTCTCTATCTCTCTCCCTCTCTCTCCCTCTCTCTCCCTCTCCCTCTCTCCCCCCCCCTCCCCCTCTCTCTCTCCTTCCCTCTCTCTCCCCCCTCTCTCTCTCTCTCCTTACATGATCTGGGCGTTATCCCCCTGGTCCATGTCGGTGGCCGAGACAGTGACCACCTCAGTGCCTGGGGCCTGGTTCTCCAGGACGCGCGCCAAGTAGGGGCCGCTACTCTCGAAGACGGGACTGTGGTCGTTCACGTCCTTGACAAATAACGTCACCGTGCCAGTCCCGCTCTGCTGCGGTTGTCCTGAAACAAACAAAGAGATACAAAAAAATACATCAATATTCAGCTTTGGTACAATTTACGCCCCAAATGAAGAGTCATACATCTGATATTGATTCCCATCATTCTTTTTGTTGTTGTTCTTGCTGTTGTTGAGCTGCATCCATACAAAACAAATTCTATAGGATTGCTAAAAAAATATTTAACTTAGTACAATGTTTTACGCCCCATTTTGTGTCCCAAATGACTCCTAAATGAAAAAAAGGTGTGTGTGTGTGTGTGGAAAGGGGGGGGGGTATCAAACTTGGGTTTGAACCTCGCGGAGCTCCTCTTGCCAGTTCAGCTAATAACTGATGCGAATTAAACTTATCATCACCTCAGTTGCATATTGCCCAATTTCATTTCTAAAACTCTGAAGATTCGGAGTACATGTATTTCGAGATGATGTAGGCAGTTATGCAAACACTGGGGTGACGACTATGGTGTTCCAGGGATAGGAAATAAATCCCACAGGTAGAGATCGTGGTAAACCAGTAAAGGTCAGTGAATAAATGCTGCATTTGGGAATAATTCAGCTACGGCGGAAATTCGGAGTCATAATAAAATTATTCCAACGCCTCCATGGACGCTTCCGGACTATGTGATGTTAAAGAAATCATCAACGTAGAAGCAATTGAGCGTGTGATGAACGAATAAATCGTGTTAATAATTTAACGGGATACGGGAGACAATCCTAACGTTATATTTGGACGATTTGAGTAATGGCATAAACAAAACATACACGTAAACGTTCTCAGCCTCTATATATTAACAGAACAGGAACATTCAATAACTCAAGGAAATTGAAATAATTCGTAGGCTAGGAAGGAGTAATAATCGCAGCGTTATGCTGTAAATATTCCACATAGTCTTCTATTAACTTCAAGAGAAGTAGTTGCCTATCTATGTGAGAAAGTTTCCTAAGCCTTCCATCACACCAGCAAAGAAACGCTAATGTCGGTCTTTACAAGAGTTTCCCATTGAGGCTGGAAGAAATAATTTCGCAGTTTATGGCATGCGAAAGAACAAAAAGTTCCTCCTTGTGCGTCGTAGATCACCCCTAACGGCTGCGAAAATTGCAACAACTGTGGCGTTTTTCACAAACATCGGCAACTTACTGGGACTCACGCAGAACTTGAAGTAAAAATATTTCTACCGCTCGTCTTTGGATGAAGGAAATAATAACGATTCTCTCATAAGGCGAGGGGAACATCATACGACCCCGGGACCCATTATTCAAGACAGGGGCGCAGGGCCCGGTTGTGTAATTTGTTGATTTACGGTGCTGTTATGAGGTCTGCGAGAGATTAAGATCTGATCTATACGGGAGTCTGGGGGAGATCTTCGGCAGGAATATTATTACAAAGTATTGGCGTCGTGGGGTTTTTGGCACGTACGGCCCAAATCTTGCATTACGTATGCGTGACTCCGGTATTGGACGTTACTCTTTTCAGTTCGATCTCTCGCGAACTGCTTTATAAGTGTCTTGCTGTAGCTTGAAATCAATGCCTTTTGCACCCCCCTACTAAACCTCCTCCACCCACCCTCACCCCCCATCTTAATATTTACCATCTCTACTTCTCATCTCCTCAATCCCTTTCATTCTTGGCTATAAAATTGAGGTAAAATGAAAAAAGAAATGAAATAAAAATTATAGTCTAATTTAAAAAAAAAATAAGCGTTTATCTGAAAAAGGTAAGAACGCGTTGCAATGAGGGGATGCAGGGGTAGGGAAAGGATAATAGGAGTGGAAACGAAGTATCAATACAAGTAAATAATTATAATATAAGCAAAGACAGAAATATTGAATCATTTAGCGTAAAAAAGTGATAGATAACAGATCGAAGGTAAAAAAAAGATATAAGCACATATACCGAGATGTGGCTAGATTGATAGACAGGTATATAGTATGGAAATTGAGAATTTAGAGACAGACAGTTGGGAACGTTTTGTAAACTTAGTCGTAGAAGAAGCATACAACTAATCTATACAAGACCAAAACAACAACAACAAACACACGCACACAAAAATGAAAGAAAAAAAATGCGTTTTTAAAAAGAACCCCCCCCCCCAAAAAAAAAAAAAAAAAAAAATGAAAAGGAAAGGGTGGTGGGGCTTTGTGTTGTGACACTTGTCACCTTCTAATGATTTTCACAGCCGCCCAGAAAACTTTTTAACCCCCCTCCCCCCCCACACACACACATACAGATAGCTCTGCTAATTCAATTAGCCCAAACTATCGATTGCCAAAAAAAAAGCATTCAATATTTACGATCTCTATATCTCACCTCCTCAACCTCTTCCTCACTTGGCTGTAAAATTAAGGTTAAACAACAACAACAACAACAAAACACAAAACGAAATAAGAGTCTAATTTTTAAAAAGGCGTTTACCTGAAAAAAAAAGGTAAGAAGGCGTTGTGATGAGGGGAAGTAGGGTTAGGGAACGAATAATAGGGATGCATCAGAAGTAACAACACAGTAAATAATTATAATAAAGCAAAGACATGTAGTAAATCGTTGAGCGTAAAAATAAATGATAGATAACAGATTAAACGAAGGTAAAAAAAAAGATAATACCGAAATGTGGCTACATTGATAGAAAGATATATGGAAATTAAAAAGATAGAGACAGACAGTTGGGAACGGTTTGTAAAAACTAACATATTCAAGACCAAAACAACAACAACACACACGCACACAAATAAAAAGAACCTTCCCCGGCCAAAAAAAATCTTCCTCTTACAAGCAGACACGTACTTCGTACTTGCGAGATGCCCAGACACCAGCTGAACACAGTGAATGCCTGTCAAGGTGCCTGTAGTGTGAGACCCAACCCCAGGGACTCAGCCGCAGACTGGCAGCAGAATGGCCGCTCCCTTCTAATGATATTCACAGCCGCCCAGGGACAACTTTAACACCCCCCTCCCCACACACACACATATACCGATGGCTCTGCTAATTCAATTAGCCCAAACTATCGATTGCCAAAAAAAGCATTCTTTTGAGAAATAGATAAAAAAAAATATGCAAAGTATGGATACTTTATGTCCTTCCTCTCCATCCAGTAATAAAATAAATCTACATTTCTAGAGGTTATAGATCTAGCCACTTTATTTGGAAAATGTGTGTAGGAAAGGAAAAGAAAGTAAGAAAAATTGGATTTATAAGAAATCCCGATTTTTTATAACCATGTTAACGCAGAATCTCATTTGGAACTTTGACAAGTCTCTCTCTTAAACTACAAGCCGTATCAACATCATGAGTGCAGAATGTGTGAAATGTATTAACTGAATCTTTCAGGGCGCAATCGTGTTAAGAATGCATAATTTAAATTATTACAAAAATGATTAAATGAAAGTTAGATAAAAAGGAAATATATCCTAAAGGAGATTGAAAGCAGTAATATTGTGATTGGCTGCAAGCATTATTATTACATACACCCTTAAAGTTCCAACCAGTATTCTCAGTTTTCTATTATTATAACGAACCTCGTTTAAGCAAACAAAACAATAAAAAATTTAATCAAGCAAAGCAAGGTACATTTCAGTACACCTGCGCGATATATTATTTTGTTTAACTATTGGATAGCTTTCTTCTTAGGTTTCCGGTATCCAGGTAAATTTACTCTGAGCCAGGACTGCTCAGCAAAGACCTAGATCTGGGTCTAGACCTAGACTCGTCTGATATGAAACAGCCAGAAGGAAGCAAAACACAAGCACAAGGCGCTAAGGCAGGGGACGCCAATGGCTCCAACAGAAGGCTGGAAGTGGCGGGAAGCGGGAAGTAACTCAAAGTACAGGCTGGCTGCTTTACGTCCCTTTGCGAGGCTCTGACATTAAAAATCGTGTCAGGCAAAACTATGACCTTTTCAGCACACTCAGAGAATGCACATACAATGAGATGTGTCGCATTATTGGTACCACTACTTTAGCATTACCCACACGCACGAGCTTACCACTTTCAGGAAATGGTCGCATCTTGCGCGCATCATCATTTCCTTGTGTTTATAATCTTCGAAAAGCTCTTCCGCTAAAGATGTCTAGAACAGTTACTGCTGCCATCGCAAGTGTAAAGGAAAGAGAGTACCTTGTTTTGGCGACATTTCAAAGCAATATTGTTTTACCGTGGGTGATAAAAATACAATTTAAATGTGAACCTTTGTACATAATTATGTTTCGAATTACATTTCACCTTGGCCCCGGACAGGAAAGTAAACAGAATTAACATCTGTAAAAAAATAAAGTAAAGTCTGAGACAAGAGAACAACAACGACAGACATCGAACACAACTGTTGTTTGGCAGTAAAAGCGCACATACAATTATAAATTATATCGCTTTCATTCGTTTACACTCTGCAATGATTCCACTTTCAGCAATGTATCTTGTAGACCCCCATCCCACACGCCCCTGCTTTCAATTTCGCGATAAATTTTCGTGATAACGAGCTTTGCTCTGTAGAGGAGAAGATACCTGAGCGACTTAACAGTCTAATTGTGTTATCTATACCCCTCTTAGGATTTCAAAATCAGACACTTAACTCGCACATAAAAAAACCCTCTAGCTTGTAAGGCAAGAGTGACGCAGATAAACAGACGCACTTAAAATTCTTTGAGAAAAGTCTCGAATACAAAACAGCTCGATGGGTAGCTCGCTAAAGATAAGATACTGAATACGCAAATCTGGCCTTCATAAGATTCTACGAAACTTTCAAGGCGTGTTTTTCTCGCCGATGTTTATTTAAAATTTAAAATTTCAAAAATTTGCCGCCAACAATACGTGTAACTGATATCGCTCAATGCTTAAGATAACAAGCGCACATGTATATATAATCAGGTATGAGTGCAGTATACACAAAGAAAAATATTTTGAAAAGGAGATTTATGCATACATAATGTTGTGCGAAACACGCTAAATGCGATTTTTTATTCATAACTATCATGATTCATCTTGTGTTCGTTTAAAAAAAATGGCATTAGTGTTGTATCTATCCGTCTTCTCTGTCCCAGTCTGTTTCCCTACTATCACTTAGATAATATGTTCAATATGCGATTGTAAACCTTGTTTTTGGAGAAAAATAATCTAGCTATAGCTTCAAAACCGCGCTGTAAATTTGCCTTTATGTCCGATTATAATGTGCCTTTTTTCCTGCTGGTGAATGTTCATATCAATGCTTGTTGCAATATGGGCTTGAAAAGTAAACACAGACGCTCTTTTTGGTATTTACGTTACACATTGAAGTTACTACAGGATAAACTTTATAAGTGAAAACGGGAATAAACTATAACAAGAGCGTAAAATACACCCGCTGAAATAAAATAGAAGATAAGGCTGAAGTAACTATAAACAAATGAATAGTAAATTAATGACTTGTAGTCTATGAAGTGTTACGCTCCTTACGTTTCCCCCTAAAAAAAAACAACAAAAAAAAAACCTATACGGATGCACCATATCATAACATTCGCACATCGGACTACACTTCGGATAGTTTAGAGTTCCATAGGTTCTGTCATTACACACCCTCCATCGCAACCACACAAAAATAACAACAAAAAACAACAAACAAACAAAAACCAAAACAAAAACTACACTGAATCACTAAAATGGTGGGATTCAAACTTCCACCTCCATGCCCGCGCTCGTCAATACTGCGTGAGCAATATCAACTGAGAGATCTAGCGTCGCAGAGGAGCAAATTATAGCAAGAAGTCTGCGATAATCCAACCATCCATCTACCTGCGCCACCAAGAACGTGTCTGGTTTGACCATCTGGGCGTCTGGCATACTTTACTGCATAAGTCTGTCCCAACAACAGGAACACGGAAGGTCTACTCTTTAAAGTGTGGAGTCTGTGATCGTATTTATGGCACACACACACACACACACCTAAGTACAGTCTACCTAAAGATCTTTATGTAAGAGATTCTGGTGAATGAAAAACTCCATACAGACGATGGCACCCAACTGGCCCGATATTGAGCAACCGGACACCGAATTCACTCCGGATAAATAGATTAGACGCCTCTATGTACAGTCCTCGTCACCTCGGGATCTGTTTCGCTTTTTTGGGTCTGTCTGCTGGATGGACCGCAATCGAATCAGCTTAAGCCCTTGAAAAGTACTCTTTAATTTGATTGCGATATTCAGTTTTTTTTTAAAGAAGGGATAGTGTTTTTTACATGTTTGGAAGTAGAAATAAAATAGAAATTACAAAGATGTGTTACGCGAGGAGAGGGTCTTCTAAATTAGAAGTTGCGAACTAATATTGTTGGTATTGTATTTTTTTCATATTGTTTTTGTTTTATACCCCTACCTTAATGTCGCTGTTGTTTTGTTTCATGATCATATTATAGTTAATGTTGAAGCTCAATCTGCTTTCATTGCGTTCTTTAAATTCGCTACATATACTCATGTTTTCACACACGGAAAATACAAAGATAGACACACAGACAGAGAGACAGACAGACAGGAACAGTGAGAGAGTGACAGAAAGACAGACAGACAAATGACAGGGCGAGAGAGAGAGAGAGAGAGAGAGAGAGAGAGAGAGGGAGGGAGGGAGACATAGCGAGACATACAGAGTGAGACATACAGAGGGAGGCAGGCATATACACAGAGAGATAGACACACACAGACTCGACAATGTCATACACATTTAAAGAAAGAAAATGCTTGAGTCATGAAAGATAAAAATAGAATACGATATCTAGGTAAACACTAAAAAACTGAGGCAAGCGTGGACAAACTGACACTAACAAAATTACAGCAAGATCGAGATCTATTTTTTTTACATCCCTATAAATCTTCAAAACCAGAGCAATGCATGCGAGTGGGGTGGAGGTTTACAGAACACAAAAGGAAACTAAACAGATAATGAGAGTCTCAGACTTTGAGGATACAGAGACGATTTGCGTAGCTAAATTGAAAGAAAACATTAGAACCCCTCTACTCAACGATCTTACTCAATGGAGAGATCCGTGCCAGCTAAATACGATCATTCCTCTGCACAAAAAGCGATGTTTACCCCAGCCTAACATTTTCACACCAACAAAGGTGCTTTCGGTTTTTCCCCTTCCAAAGAGTTTTAAGCGTTGATTGTGATAACATTTATAACACAGTTGCTTGGAATCTTAGCCGAGATAGAAAATAGTCCGTGTTATGAATCCATTGCGTTGTGGTTTGTTAAAGATTAAGCTCTAGAATTATTTTTATCGAATCAAATAATAATATTTAATTATTCCACCGGGCACAAACGACCCACATCATTTAAAAAGTTTTTATTTTTATCAAAATGAAACAATAATATTCGATATGGCAGAGGATAAAATAGCCTTACGATATTTTAAAATCAGTAAAGAAGGAAAAAAAAATAACAACGGATAATCAAAATGTCTTTTCTTACATAGGCCTCATAAAAATACTTTGCTTTTTTAAAAAAATCTTTTGATTTTGGTGGTGGTGGTTTTTATGTAGATTATTTAGCAGCTCGATACAAAATAATCCCTTAAAAATAAAACATTTCATTCTTTTCTAAAAAAAAAATACATCCGAAATATTCATGTCTCATCGCCCTTCACGCATTTGTAAGCTGATCAGAATTGCAATTTCTTTTCAGTCTTAATCTCACATCCTCTAGGATTTCCAAAGAATCCTTTACAAAGCAGGAGACGTCAGAGAAAATCTGAACCTTAGACCTCCAGCAAATTAGTAAAAAAAGAACTACAGACTCAGTCATTTGGCGTCACAGGGAAACTCGCCAAAGAAATAAAAGCACATATTTTTTTAAGGATAAAGAAGTAAAAAAGTAATCGCATATTTTTGTTAGATATTACACCGCCTATAGGCGTAAAAAAACTCCGTGAAATCCCGCCAAAGTCTAGACTATCAGGGGGAGAGCATCCGAGCCGGAAATTGTGAGAAGAAGAGAGATTAGTATCAGTTTGTGGAACTCTTCAGTACCGCCCAGCGCAGTTCCGCTTGGAGCTGGCGGAGATGAAGGGAGATCACCCAAGAAACATCCAACAGGAAACATAACCGAAAACACAAGATTGGCTGTTTTGACATTGTGTTGCAAGCGTCTTACGGGAGATGACAAAAAAACGTCAGTTTTCGACAAGTATCGAAATCACTTCTTTTGACGAAGTTGTATTGTTCGTTAAAGTATTCAGAATATTTTACAACAAAGGAGATTTTTTAAGCAAAGAAGTGAAGATGTGTAGTAAATACAAAAGCGTCTGTTTTTTGTGCTAGATGTACAGATATGTTTTGTGCCCTGTTTCAGCATTTTCAGACATGATAGTTCAAAAACAAAAAGGAGAAAAAGGCGAAATACCAAACGCTTTTAAAAATGTGTTATGCATCTTTGCTCAACAAAGAAAAATGTAATACTCCAGCTAAATGCTAAGAGCTATAGGCTTGAACCCCAGATCGCGTGGTACAAACATATTTAAGCACCAATAATTTAGATAAGCAAATTTTAGCATAAAAAAGATACATAAAAAGTTGAACAACCAGTTAATACCCTATGTCTATAAACAGTCCATGACGATATATAATAATTACCATTATTACAAATATTATGCAATAAATTCTAAAATTCCAATATTCGCCAAAAACCGTAATAAACTCAAGTACTCTAGCATCACGCAATCAAATACGCGACTGAGTTCATCAAAAGGTAGGGAAGGCAAATTAAATCATGTCTACACGGAAGGAATTGCTAGTTAACAAGATGCATGCAATGCATAATTTTACAATTATTGCGTAATTTGTCATACAGGAGGCTACAGGAATAGCTACGTAATTATATTGCGATGGCTCATAATGAGCTTCACTCTAAGCGATAAGACATGCGCATTCCTCATGTTTTTTATGTTGTTGATTTTTCGATCCTGAATGATTGGGCATGCGCACTATCCTGGCGGCGAGCTAGAAAAGATGAGGGTTTTGTGATCTTTTCCTGGCACACCTACACTGTTTCCTAGCAACGGGGTTTATAATATACAAACTCAATAAAACATACATAAAAAAAAACGTCAGTTTTCGACAAGTATCGAAATCTCTTCTTTTGACGAAGTTGTATTGTTTGTTAGTGTTCAGAATATTTTACAACAAAGGAGATTTTTAAAAACAAAAGAAGTGAAGATGTGTATTAAATACAAAAGCGTTTGCTTTTTTGTGCTATATGTAAAGATCTGTTTTGTGCCCTGATTCAGCATTTTCAGACATGATAGTTCAAAAACAAAAAGGAGAAAAAGGCGAAATACCAAACGCTTTTAAAAATGTGTTATGCATCTTAGCTCAACAAAGAAAAATGTAATATTCCAGCTTAATGCTAAGAGCTAAAGGCTTGAACCCCAGATCGCGTGGTACAAACATATTTAAGCACCAATAATTTAGATAAGCAAATTTTAGCATAAAAAAGATACATAAAAAGTTGAACAACCAGTTAATACCCTATGTCTATAAACAGTCCATGATGAGATATAATGTTTGCCATGACTACAATTATGCAATCAATTCTAAAAAAATCTAATATCTCCCAAAACCCTTATAAACTTTAGTATTCTAATATCACGCAATCATATACATAGCTGAGTTCATCAAAAGGTAGGAAAGGCACATTAAATCATGCCCACACGAAATGAATTGCTAGTTAACAAGATGCATGCAATGCATAATTATACAATTATTGCGTAATTTGTCATACAGGAAGCTACAGGAATAGCTACACAATAATTATGTTGCGATGGCTCATAATGAGCTTCACTCTGAGCGATAAGATATGCGCATTCCGATGTTTTTTTATTCTGTTGATTTTTCGATCGTGAGTGATTGGGCATGCGCGCTATCCTGGCGGCGAGCTAGAAAAGATGAGAGTTTTGTGTTAATTTTTCCTGGCACACCTTCACTGTTTCCTAGCAACGGGGTTTATAATATACAAACTCAATAAAACATACATAAAGAGGGAGAACGAGGGGGGGGGGGGGGAGAGGTATTGAAGGGTATTGAATCGCATCTTTTCTTAATATTCGTGAGACTTTAATTTCCATATACAAGAATGAAATTATTTTTCTACAAAATCAACATTAGTTATGTATTAAGGCACTACAAGAAAGCTTTTATTTTATCTTAACTGATTGGCGTGCGGGTATTGAAAATCAACGAAATTTAACCATGAACAGAAAGAGGACATCAAATCCTGGACAACACCTCTAGCCAATTTACCAAGAAATTGCACTGTCTTTCCCTCTTTTCCTCCTCTTTTCTCCTATTGAACCCCATCAAAGTGATAAGCTTGAAGTGTCAGGCAAAAGACAGGTGAAACTTGTCAACTGGTCAAGAGCTACTAAGTCCGAGGAACTTCAACCTTTCATAATATCAGACAGCTAAGGAAATAAAGAAATGTCAAACAAGTCAGGGACCACTTTGTCAGTACTTATGGTCAGACAGGAGAGAGTAGCCGCCCATGTGGGAATCAGTCGACGGTCAAGGAAGAGAAGACTTGCCCTGGCGCGAGACATAGGGAAAAACCGAAAATGATGGACGCTTTTTTGGAATAATTATGTTATGCGAATCTTTGAAAGTGTCAAAATACCCGGATTTTCCCTAAGCAAAGAATAGAGTCATGAAACGGTGGTAAACCTTGATTTTTAGACTTAAGAAAAAAAAAAATTAAATATGCTTACTGTGTAGCATACATCTTAAGAAAGTAATTAAATAAATTTGAAAAAAAAAAGAATTGGGAAACCAAAGCAATGAACATAAACGAACAGAACAATACCAAAACATTGAACTTTTTAACAAAACAACGCGGAATATCTGATTCCGAGACCAATACATGCACCAAATTTCAATTAATGGAATCAGTATTCTTTAGAGAATGTTATTGCCGAGAAATGTTATACTGAGACGAACTATCTGTATGTAGCTCACAAAAGTTATAGTTTTCTCCCTCAGAATTTCCTTTACAAGGCCATGGATAGATGGATGGATTCCCTCGCAGATAGGTCAGCGCGCTGGTCTCCCCTTGTGTTTGTTGGTCCAAACAGGGCGATCCCATCGCCTTGGATATAAACAGGAAGTTCTGGTTGCTTCCCCCTGGAACCCGACTCCGCTACGTTCCCCCCTGTGTCTGTTTACGCCAACTGGTGTTAAGGCCAGGGATAGACCAGCCAATGACAGGTTTAGCAGATCTAGCAATACTAACAACTAACTGTGGTCAATGCAAACCGCGAAAGAGGAAATAGGAGGCTACCGCGCTCAAGCTGTAATTATCCAGGTATCCCAAATATCAGACATTACTCTTGGGACCCATCGCCGTAAATGATATTTCTTGGTAACTTATGAGACGTATAACTAGGAGAAATATTATCTTCTACAAATTACTATGGTGTTTTCAGACACAGACATAAACAGAGACAGATGAGACATGGACGAATTTCATGTTGTTATCTTTGCTTTCTTTTCCTTGTGCAAATAAATGACAAAGCTGAGTAATTATGGAATACATTGAACATAGGCCAAAAAACAACAAAAAGCAACAACAAAATAACGCAAAATTCTTTATCTATGCAGATAGATCTACAAAGAGACGTGGCTGCTGTCTAGACGGTCGAGATCCAGATATATCTCGTCGGCGATTAAAAAAAGACATGTAAAGACATCTTAAGACATCTTCGATGATAAACCTGCAAATGTGGACGACCCGCCACAGTCAGGCATGATGCTCCCTGTAACAGTAAGCTAGAGAAAACGTTCCTGTCAGTTCCTGTCAGTTCCATCTGTGTAAACAAAGACATAGCAGAGCGCTATCTGTTTCCAGATCCTGTCATCACTCGCCATGCTTCTTACTCTTTAGAGCTCATAAAATGCTAGACAGGAATTATCGCTGTTATCTGTTTGTTGTTGTTGTTGTTGTTGTTGTTTTTTAGACAATGCTTTTTTCTCCTCGGGAAGGGGAGTGCTGCTGTTAGACGTTAAACCAACCCAACCTCTCAAACACACGCACACACACACACACTCTCCCCACCTTAGCACAAATCGCCTGACTCTATACATCTCAACATTTCTCTCCCCAACGCGTTGTTCAAGGGATATTTTTCATCTTAATTTTGTAAGACACAAAACGGGCTCTGTCTTGCTTTCATAACGATGGTGTTACCACTTTGTGAAATTAAAACTGTCGCTGTGATTCAATACAAGTGTAATTCCGACCTAATTTGTCAATATCGGTCATCGGGTTTTTCTCGAGTGGGTGGTTAAGCTAAGGGCTTAACAGTGACATTGTCGAGAAAATAAAATTCCCGAAATACAATAAGATTAGGTTCAACCCCAAGGCTTTCTCGGGAATTGAAAACATTAATCGTACTGCAGGCTGTTTAAAACGCTCCTTTAAGTCAAAAAGAATAGAGAATTGACAACGGGCAAAGAAGAAGTAAACCTTTAAAAAGTACCTTAACCCAAATGTCTTAAGCTGGGAGCAAAGGGCACGAAGTAAGAGCAAAAGAAACGAAACGAAACTCTTTAGTGGCACGTTTGAGGGGAAGGAGTTAAAAATCTCCCGAAAATAACTTGTTCATTAGTCTACGACACCCCACTTGGAACTATCGAGCTGCCTTGCTAATGTGATTCGCTCCGAGAGGGGGCCGCCCTCTAACACGACATTTCCGAAAAGTTTTCAATAGAATTTGGCGTTTGTACAAGGTACAGGGGGGCTCGTACGTCAAAGGTTTTGTGTGCGCGTGCTTGAAGGGTGAGTGGTTTCCTTGCTCACCCCTCACCCCGGGTCTAATATGTCAGCATTACAGCAAGGGCGGCTCACTCCGCCATTCAATTTGTTCCCTCTTGTTTATGGCCCTCCTTGTCGAGGATGTAATCAATTTCTCACATTTTTTAGAGAACAACATCTACGAAATTAGTTGTGCAAAGTAGTAAATACTTTCTTTACTACCGAGTCTCAATTTGTTCTACGATTACGTGAACGTCGTTTCATATTATATAATTGTTTTTGTTTGTTGCACTCCGTCTATTTGTTTTCTAATTTTGTTTTATTTCATTACAAGTCTCGTTAATCAATACATTTTAATAGCCAGAAGCGCCTTCGTATTTAATTTTGTAATTATGGGGTGGAGCAAAAGAAGTGGGGACAAAGCGAGATAATCTGAAAAGAGATAGAGAGAGAGAGAGAGAGAGAGAGAGAGAGAGAGAGAGAGAGAGAGAGAGAGAGAGAGAGAGAAAGAGAGAGAGCGAGGGAGAGAAAGCAAGAGAGAGAAAGCGAGAGAGCGAGAGAGAGATTGAGAGAGAGGCAGAGAGATAGATAGACGGAGAAAAAGAAGAGAAGTGACACACACTTGAGAAAGAGAAAGTCGGACGCATATGTTGTCTCTAATTTTAAATAAAAATAATCCGCTCATTAAAGCTGCATGTTAGCAACAATCTGTTAACACTTTAGAAAATTGAACTAAATGTTATCAAATCTAACTCCCCAGATTTTCTTCTTGATTTCACCGAAGGAATCCTCCCTAACACAAAAAACCCACCTCATCTGGAACAAGTTTTCAAACTCAACTCAGGAGAATCTGCATCATTTCCAGCAATCTGTCTTCTGTATTCGTTAGGCGTAATTACATCTACATTTTTTAAGATCTGCCCTTCATCCATCTTCGGGGCTTGCATTTTACACAGGCAGAGAGATTAAGCACACTCACAAATAAGGATAGCGTGTGGTATCCTAGAGAAATTTTATTCTTTAGTTTTACATTTTACGTTGTTGTTTTTTGTGATGTTTTTAAATACATGTGACGCTTCCTTCCCTTTGGCTTCGTGGCAATCTTATGTTACGTCTTCTTTTTCTGTTTGAATGTCTGCCTGTCTTCCTGTTGTGTTTTAAAGGGTCATGTATCTATATTTTTCAACAGTGCTTCCTTCTCGGCCCATATGTTCTCCTGTTATACTGTCTCTCAACAATTTTCTTTTCTTTCTCTTTCACACACACACTCTCTCTCTCTCTCTCTCACACACATATTACATCATTCATTTATATCTCTCACTCTCCCCCTCTCTCTCTCTCTCTCTCTCTCTCTCTCTTTCTCTCTCCTAGCCATGACTCTCTAAGGCGTCTCTTCTGTCTACTACTTGATAAACCTTAAGTGATAAGAAACAGATTTCCCATTTTCAATTTTCTGCACATATAATGAGATTTCCGTGCATTATCTAATGAATTTTAAAATCATACTCGATAAAAAATTAATGGTTTTCAGAATTTGATTCTTATGGATTTTATTGTTTCGCATTCCTTTTCTAATTACTTCAACAGTTATAATAATTTTAATTTGTGGTCTAATGAGAGCTTTACAATAATTTTGCCAATTTGAAAAAAATAAAAACAAAAAAAAAACAAAAAAAAAAAAAAACGCAACCAATCTCAAAAGACCTCCCTCCCCCAAGCACACATCAATTCCTGATCCATTATCTTAACGTCCGAAATATCTTTTTTGTCCCTTTTAAGCACATCTTACTTCCTTCACAGCCTTTGTTTTTGATTGCATAGCATCCATAACATCCCCATACGGTCTCTTCTCACAACACTTCAAATCATGGCAAGCTCCGAAACAAAACAAAAAGTGCAGGCCTTTCTATCACGAGGCAATGATGACCCGCCATTTACATCTGCAAATTCTGACACAACATGCCTGTTATCGATTTGATGCCGATAGCAGAGAAATCTTTAAATGCCCATATGAATGCGTCACATTGCGTTCCTTGAAATTTCTGTTCTGTATTCTAAAGATCCCCCCACCCTCCCAAAATTCCTCACTTTTTAAAGCCAATTTAATTTCGCCGTACTATCAAATGATCAGTCTTGAACATCCCTTTCTTTTATATTTAAAAAAAGCACAGGAAACTCCAATCAAAATTTCATAGAATTTTTTTTCCTACTCTCCCCACCCCTACCATAATTGCTAAGTAGTTGCGACGACAATTCCTGTATTACGTTTCATTTTTGTGCTGTTCCAGGCCTGTATCATCATCATCATCATCATCATCATCATCATCATCATCATCATCATCATCATCATCATCATCATCATCATCATCGTCATCATCATCATCATCCTCATCATCATCATCATCATCATTATCATCATCATCATCATCATCATCATCATCATCATCATCATCATCATCATCATCATCATCATCATAATGATAATAATAATAATAAATAAAAACTCTAAAAACGTAAATGGGATAAAATAGGATAAAATAAGATAAAACTTTGTTCCCCATAAGGTAATTTGCATTTGTCGTACTACACATAATAATTTTTAAAACTGACAAATTGAATTGATAAAAAAATGATGTTAACGAATATTAAGCTTTTTTTTTGTTGTAAAAATGCCGAGGTCTAACACCATTTTCGGGCTTTTTTCCATAGAGCTAGAAAGTAATGCTTCGCCGGCGGCGTCCTCAGCGCTGATGCATTTTGGGATGCCACCCTTAGGAGCCGGTGGTCACGTGGTCCTTATAATTAGACACACATGTAATTTGCAAACCTTTAAAAAAACTTGTGCGTGTATGGTGCGTGAAAACAGATAGATAGAGCAAAAAGAAAGAGAGCGAGAGAGACAGAGACAGAGACAGAGTGGCATAGCATAGACAGAAACTTAAAATAAAGAATGGAAGAAAGACAGAAAGATGGAGAAAGGAGTATGGGCCGAAAGAAGAGACGCGGGGGTGACGAGGATTAAATGAGGGTACCAGTAGAGCAGTTTTCGGAGGGCACGTGTGGCACATTTGGCAAAAAATTACTGAATGCTCCAGGGAACCAAATTATTCCCCTTTCCGAATCCCCCCTACCCCTCCCTTTTCTGCATCTTCCACCTCACCCCCTCCCCCTTGCCTCCACCCCCTCTTGCCACCCTCTCCCCACAGACACACACCCAACTGCCCCGTGAGGACTCTCGCCCAGAGAGAGCAGGCGCGTGAGCTGCATGTCTGACACACTCACAGGCATCCTCGTCGCTTCTTGTTCCAGTCCAGGCCTTGAGATGAAGGATCACTCAGTGAAAACGAGGACGACACGTAACGATATCTGCAACCGGCGTCAAATCAGAGTTTTAGTCTAAAGCAGTTGAGTTGGTTCAACGTCCAGCATCCGCACTATATAGGCTTTATTGGGTCCTAAGACTGATGTCTGACAATTTTGTGTGATACCACACACGAGACAGGCCGGGATACCATGACTTCTGTTTCAGCCGCTCACATTAAACTGACACCAACTTAACCAGTAGGGGCGAAATCGCCAGGGCTCGAACGACGAACTCCTGCTTTGGAAGCCGATGTTCTACCCCAGGGCTAACGCGGTGCCCCTCTTTAGTCTTAACTTTCAGAGAGATTGAGTGTTCAGAAGCACCCGTGCATGAGGGGCGCGATTATGTAATCCGTTATAGTCGTTAGATCGCGAGGTTTGTAGTGTTACGTTAAATTTACGAGCAAGAAACATGACATGCAAGGACTTTATCTAGTAGGATTTGGGAGAGGGAAGAGGGGGGGGGGGGCAGGGAGGGGGGGGTCATGCACATTGCATTAAATTTTGAATTATCGCTGAATTGGGGTTTAAGAAAAAGGTTTAAGAGGACGCACTTTTTGGCAAAACAAAAGAAAAAGGGTGTAAGACTGTTAGGCAAGACATAGAGAGCAGGGGTGGGTGGAGTTTGGTTTAAGAGGAGAGAATAAAGAAAATAAATACAAGAGGGAAGAGAGGGAGAGAGAGGGAGAGAGAGAGAGAGAGAGAGAAAGAGAGAGAGAGGGAGGGTAGTGGGGGAAGAAAGTGATATAAGACCCGTTAAGCCCACACGGATCTGAGAAATGTATCTTATTCAATCCATGTCAAAGAAAAACAAACAAAAGAAAAACCCAAAACGGGAAACATGATATTATTTAAAATATATTATTTAACAGTAAACTATAATAAATGGAATTGAAACAAGGAATAACTGAACAGATAACGTCCGAGCAATATTCTATTGATAGGAAACCATGTAGTTTTTTCTCCCTCTGTTAATAATCAAAGCCTACACACCTCAGATGATAGGAATCCAAAATACCTCCTTACAATTTTCAACAAAAAAAAAAAAAGAGATTTCCTCGCAAGAGGTCACTTCCGACCAAAACGCCTGGGCCAAGAAAAAAATTGGACCACTGGGAATCAACTTCCTTCCGCTCCCAATTCGTCGTCTCTAACAAGCCTCTCAAGAATTCCTTTCTACGATCTTTCAACTGTGGGTCAATTAATCTATTCCTCCTGTTTTGTAATCCCTCTTCGCCTTTGTTTTTCTCTTTATTTTTCTCCCATTGTTATTCTCTCTCTCTCTCTCTTTTTCTTTTTCTCTTACTCTCTCTCTCTCTCTCTCTCTCTCTCTCTCTCTCTTTTCTCTTACTCTCTCTTTCCTCTTACTATAGCTATCTCTCTATCTTTATCTCCACTTTCTATCTCTCTTTCTCTGTTTTCTCTGTCTTTCTTTCTCTCATCTCTGTCTGTCTGTCTGTCTGTCTCTCTCTCTCTCTCCCTCTCTCTCTCTCTCTCTCTCTCTCCCTCTCTCTCTCTCATTCTTTCTTTCCCCTATCCTCGCTATCTCTCTATATATTTATTTATCTATCTTTGTCCATATTGGCCATTCCGCCTCTTTAAAAATTTTAAATTTAAAGAAAACAAAAATAACTAGCTTACATTGAACACCAGGTTTTGCTTTGCCTAATTTCCTTTCACTCTATTCCCATGGGTCTTCCATCTACGAAAACAACATTTTTTACCCCGCGTTTCTTTTCAATTTGGCTCTGACTGCAAGCCAATTGTTGGACATGAATGTTAAATAGATCTACAAAACTTTGCGTCTATCTTCCCAAACGTGTTGTATTTCTAATTTTAAATTCTGCGAGATGGCGATACATGATTTACAAAAGAGTCGAGACGCATCAATTGCAAGCGTCGAGGCTAAAAATTCTAATGAAAGGGTATCCACGAAGAATATTAAAAGGGTTGAAAACAGGGGAAAGAATGTGAATTGAACGAAGGTTTAAGTTTTACGGCGGTGAAAGAAGTGACGCGATTACGCGATATTTCTTTTCTTTCCGTGAGCAGATTGCAAATTTCGTCGTTTAAATTTATCATGGAGACTTGGCTGGATTGGCTCAGCTGTCAGTAGCGGGCTCTGGGATTTACATAACAAATGGTGGGTTGGATGGATCGCAGGCAACTGCCTAACGTCTCTTTCTCTTTCTTTATCTCTGTCTCTCTGTCTCTGTCTCTGTCTCTGTCTCTGTCTCTCTCTCTCTCTCGATGTCTCTCACTCTCACTCTCTCTCTAACTCACTCTGCCTCTCGTTTTCTCTCTCTGTCTGCCTCTCCCTTTCTCTCACATGCTATCTATCTCTCTTCTGCCTCCCCTTTCTTTTCCTCTTTATCTACTGTGTATATATTTTCCTCCCATCTTTCTAATCTGTTTCGTTTTCGTTCATTAGTAAACTCCCCATATATAATATTAACAGCGCTTTGCATTATTCCTTTACATTCTTTATCTTTCATCTCTCTTTTTCTCGTTCATTATGCTATCCTCTCATTAAATTCTCCCCGTCTCTTCGCTATCTTATATTTTCTCTCCGCATACACTGCATTTATACTTAAAAAAATCTGCCTTTGTAAACAAAAATCATGTATTTACTGAGCTGTGTCCTATTTACTCATAACCTTTGCATTAGATTCGTTCTAAAGAAATTTATCTGCTGTTTATAAACATGATTATACTACACCTACACTATGGTTGAACCAAATAAATAGTAATAAAAAAAGTTTCCACGACATCAACATCAATTAAGTTCTTCTTTTATCTAAAGGCATGAGCTCTAGTAAATCACAGTCATCCTCACTCTAAAAATAAATCATAAAGCATACTTTAGAACAACAACGAAAAACAGCAAAAAGAAAGCTTACAAAACAAAATACAATGGTAAAATGATAAACCTAATAATCACCACCTCTAGTTTCGCTGTGCAGATTCCTTGATGGAAATTCCAGTCTCAGAAAATGTTGAGACCATGAAATATACGCCACTTTCGTGTTTTTACTTGATAGAGAGAATCTGAATGAAACTAATTTTACTGAACTAGGCCCAATTAGAATTATCTCTATTTTGTCTGTCTCACCTGTCCTAAGCAACAACACAACTTCTCTTACTCTGTTCCATCCGAAAACATGTGAAGGAAAAAGAGCAGCTCTACTATCAATTCGAAATACGATTGAAATTGTATGTATATTGAAAATTAAAAATATAAAAAGGCAATTAAAAGGCTATGTTTGTAAGTGTTTTTAAACTGCAGAAAAAGAAAAAAAAAGTAGGGTCAAACTGATACAGTCTTAGTTGAAGCTATAATACACTGTTCTGTGTTGGCGAAAATGTCCTAATTTTTGTTTTTGGTTTGTATAAAGCTCTCTTGGTTTCTCTACGATTATTATACAGCTAGCTGAGATTCGAACCGAGGATCTCTTGTTCGTCAGTCCATTATAAATCGAGGTACGCCCCCCTTTTCTTCTCCCCATACCAGAGATAAAAAGATAAAAAGACCTTGATGTTTGATCCCCAAAAAAACAACGTGTCCACAGAAGAAGCTGACTAATCTTGCAGTAACGCGCACGAATATCTGAAAAGCGTTGATGTCAAAGGATAGCTGGGATTAGGGGACATCAAGAAGATGGAAAACTTTAGGCAAGTGAGGGAAAGAGCTTTTGGCTGTTCCCAGATGACTGTTAATAAGATTTTCCTTTGTAACAGGATCAGGAATTAGATTTGCTAAAGCCTTGAAGCAGTGTTTTTGTGATTGTCCAAATTAATGTGACAATCGGAGGTTGGATAGGGACAGATATAAAAGAGAGAGAGAGATAGAGAGAGAGAGAGAGGGAGAGAGAGAGAGAGAGAGAGAGAGAGAGAGAGAGAGAGAGAGAGAGGGGGGGGGGGAAGAGAGTGTTTTAAAAAAGCCAAAACAGACTTAAATGTGGACCAGAGACGTTAGAAATAAAAAAAAAACAAAAATAAAAAAACAAGCAAAAACAAAACAAAACAAACAACAACACACTCACGCATACAAAAAACAAACAAAAAACAACAAGTTCGATGTAGACGGTAGACCCAAAACTTGAAAAGGTGTTAACCAGACGAGCGGCGACGACTGGCATCCAATGACGCCTTCTCTATGAACGGATGTCCTCGTCGCATGACACTAGGTGATCAGTTTAATGCGCAGACGGGACAGCTTTATGGTCGAAATTCGTCATTGGCGCCATTTTTAAACTCCAGCCAATGCTCGTTTTACCACCGATTGGTTGAGTAGGTTTAACAGCCAACGTCAACACGTCATAGGCTATATTGTGGACGGGCCCCAAGACTGACGTCTAACAAATTTATGTGCTGACACATACGAGACAGGGTGGGGATACCATGACTACTGTCTCAGCCGGTCACATTAAACTGACAAAGATCCAAACTAGGAGGGGGTGAAATCGCCAGGGGTTGAAACACGGACATTCTGCGCCACAAGCCGATGTGCTACACCAGGGATATCACGCCGCTCGCAAAAAGAGTCTTTGTCAGGCGTGCCAAAACTTCCTAACCAATTGCTGTAATATTATGACTAAACTAAAGGAAGCAAGGAATAACAATCTCATTACTATGTTGTTGTTCTTTTTTCATCTAAAAATCGTTGAAACTAAAGATGGTAGACTATTCAATAAACAACCTGCAAGATGACTCGTAATGTCCTTTTTATATTATCTCTCTACCATTCAAACGTATAAATCAAAGATTCAAAATCTTTTTTTTTCGTACCACAAAAATAACACGTCTGGGTTGACGAATTTTTTATTGTATACCATTTGTTTACTGTACAGATTGTATTCATTCTGAACAAAATGACACTTTTTCATGGAAATATCCTGTGTGAAAATGAGATGCAAGAGGAAAGAAAACAAAATCACAACGCCGCGTTTCTATATTATACTAATGTGCGCTGCACCCCCTGTACTAAAACTACTACACTACCAACAGAAACAGTAACTGAGCCCAGCTGACACTGAGTGGAAAAACTATTAGGACCTGGACGTCTTTGTGCCCTGTGGACAGTGGACAGGTAGAAAGGCCTGGTGAATGGACCTGACGGAAGCGATGCCTGACGGAGACAAAGCAGCACCGGCCCCAGGCCTTTAGGAGCATTGTATAGTCCCTGGACCGCCGATTGTGCTGACCGGTTGGTCTGGAGGCCGATTGAGAAGCATTGGAGGCCTTGTGAACCCATAGGGCGATAAGATGAGAACGGATGGCGTTATTTGGCCGCTTAGGCATGGGGTTTTCTGATCGCTGATTGGATCTGTAGGTCGAGAAATGAGCTATGATTGGATGTCGGAGCAGATTCGTTTACCTTTTTTAGATATGGCGTCTTAGAAATCAGCTGTAGGTATTATTAATATAATCATCATCATTATTATTTATATTATTATCATTATTATTATTATTATTATTATTATTATTATTATTATTATTATTATTATTATTATCATTAAAAAGGGAGGTGTAGGGGGGATTCGGAAGGGAGAATAATTCGGTTCCCTGGAGCATTCAGTAATTTTTTGCCAAATGTTCCACACGTGCCCTCAAAAACTGCTCTCCTGGTACCCTCATTTAATCCTCGTCACCCCCGCGATCTCTTCTTTTCGGCCCATACTCCTCTCTCCATCTTTCTGGCTTTCTTTCCATCTCTTTATCTTTAAGTTTCTGTCTATGGCTATGCCACTCTGTCTCTGTCTCTGTCTCTCTCGCTCTCTTTCTTTTTGCTCTATCTATCTGTTTTATGCATATATTCTCACATGTGTATGTGCATCAATCTCTCTGTCTTTTTCTCTCTCAACCCCCCCCCCCCCCCTATTTTTCTTTCCCTCCCTTTCTTCTTCTCTCTCAATTTAAGCATTGTGCCATGTATATACGTGTCAATGATAAAGTAATGAATGATGGTAAAAGTTTCACACGAGAAAAAACTTGTATTGCCCTATAACTACATTATAGTAAATATATAAATTGTATAGAACCGTGTGATTTGGATACTATAAAGACTTCTAAACGCAAATCACGTGTAGCGTGGCCCTAATTACAGTCATACACAAAGTAATTGAATGTCCCATCACAACAAATGAAGTGCAGTGATTCATGTCAGACTGTAATCTTTCCCAAAATCTGCAGCATAATACTGTTATCTTAGCGGTATACTGTGCAATCTTATTTCTAAAAATCTTTACATTTTTCGTATTTTTGAAATAAGAAAGAATATTACCTAAATGAAGTGTACGTAGTTATAATGATCTTGATTTCTCTCGCTTCTTCACAGTTTAATCCGACTTATTTCGCCCTCTCTGGTTAAATTTAAAAAATCGCTGATGCAAGCGTACTTTCGGGGGTAGTGTAGTGTACCAACGACTGATATCCGTATTGTACAGTCTCTGTTAGTACCCTTGGCACAGTAGGCATATGTATAAACCATGGGGTTCCACAAACATCATAATGAACAAATCCCAGTCCCTGTTATAATCCCAGCTAACTGTTCGTACATTGACCTATACCTAAACAAAGCCCAAATAAAGCCTGCCCGCCTGCCTGCAGCGCATGCCTCCTTAGGGACTGTACAGACGAAGGATTTTTTCCATGCGTATGTCCTTGGAATTATTTCTGTTCAGACGGCGTGTACTTTTCGCAGAGTCAAATATACACAAGCAAACGCATGTGTAGTTTGCACTCTGTTTTTTAAGAGTGTTCAGACGTTGTGTATTTTCCGAGTGTATATTTTGATGCGATGCGCATCGACTGTCACGTGATCTTGTTTGTTTGACGGCATCGATAGAAATGGCGGCATACAATGAAGACTAGAAACCTAGATCTACGTCTGCTAGCGAAGAAGAACAATGGAGTACCAGTGAAGAGGAAGATGCAATTGTTTTCTGCTCTTACAATCTCTCCCAGCAAAACGGAAAAAGAGCAAACAGAATTTTTTTAATAGCCTGGATTTTTTATAACATATAAAATTGGTCGTTCCTCCAGACATTATATAAAGGCTTCTGCAGTCGCCATTTATGTGTTTGTTTTGAAGAACGCGGGTCACTAGGGTTCACGCATGCGCAGTGACCCCTTGATTGCATGTGTATATCAGAGTCAAACATACACATGCGAAACAGACTGGTGTGAACACTCTGGTTTGGTGCATGCCGAAAACAGAGTGAAAAATACACATGGTCTGAAAGCTCTGGACGCATGTGTATTTTTGACTCTGATATACACATGCAAATTAGATGAGCAGAGTGGTGTGAACAGAAAAAAAAATATACACATCGAAAATACACGTGGAAAACATACTGGTGTGTACACTCACTAAAAAAAAAAGCACGTTGAGCGGCAATCTGGGGGCACGCCATGCCTGGTCTGACTGGCTTGCTGGTCCAGGGATCGGTTCAGCATGCACGCCATGCACGCCATTCTTCTCGTTCGTGCAGTCTTTTAAGGAGAATTCATATCGCTTTTTGATTCAGCGAGAATTGAGAAGAGAGATAGGCCCAGCTGTGTGCATTGTTTGTGTGTATGTGGAGGCGGAAAAAAGAGAGAAAAAAAAAGGGGGGGGGAGAGGTTAAGGTACGTTTCATGCATACTATGTTTTGACGGCTTAGTGTATTTCCTTCCCTAAATGCTTATTGTAGTTGGCATCCGGCGGGCGTTCATTCGATGCAAATGAGTAATGTGATAAGAATTCCAGTTTGATGTATATACTAAAATAATTTTATGCACGTGGCAAAAGTCTTCATATTTGAGACTCAGTTTTCTGCGTCAAGATTGATAGCCATATAGAACCGTTGTTCGGAAAATATTTAATTTCCGTTCTTAAGTTGGAGATCTCTCTCTCTCAATCTCTCTCTGTCTCTGTCTCTCTGTCTCTCTCTCTCTCTATCTCTCTCTCTCTCTCTCTCTCTCTCTATCTCTCTCTCTCTGCCTTTCTCGCTTGTTCTTAACCTTCTCTCCCTCCACCCGTTCTCTTTTTCTTTCCCTCCCTTTCTTCTTCTCTCTCAATTTAAGCATGGTGCCATGTATATAAGTGTCAATGATAAAATAATGGTGATGAATAGTTTCACACGAGAAAAAACGTGTATTGCCATATAACTACATAATAGTAAATAGATATTAATAGGATAGAATCGTGGACGAAGAAGAACAATGGAGTACCAGTGAAGAGGAAGATGCAATTGTTTTCTGCTCTTACAATCTCTCCCAGCAAAACGGAAAAAGAGCAAACAGAATTTTTTTAATAGCCTGGATTTTTTATATCATATAAAATTGGTCGTTCCTCCAGACATTATATAAAGGCTTCTGCAGTCGCAATTTATGTGTTTGTTTTGAAGACCGCGGGTCACTAGGGTTCACGCATGCGCAGTGACCCCTTGATTGCATGTGTATATCAGAGTCAAACATACACATGCGAAACAGACTGGTGTGAACACTCTGGTTTGGTGCATGCCGAAAACAGAGTGAAAAATACACATGGTCTGAATGCTCTGGACGCTTGTGTATTTTTGATTCTGATATACACATGCAAATTGGCTGCGCAGAGTGGTGTGAACAGAAAATAAAATATACACATCGAAAATACACGCGGAAAACATACTGGTGTGTACACTCACTAACTAGTTCGTACATTGAACCTATAGTAAACAAAGCCCAAATAAAGCCTGCCCGCCTACCCGCCTGCCTGCAGCGCATGCCTCCTTATGAGAAGCTCTAAATAATAAGAATTGAACTCGGATCAACCGCCTGGATCTTGGCTGTGAAAGTAAGGCCCCAGCAGGGGTCAGGCCTTCAATAAGACCCCAAGCGGTTTCCCCCGAGCTGTCAGGGCACCATTCTTCCAGGCAGAATAGAAAGCAGCCTGAATACGGGGCTTTGTGGGGGAACCAGCGCCTTTCTCTGTTCCAGCCTCTATACTAAAAGCATTTCCTATAGAGCATGTCGAGATTTTCGCTTTTCTTCTCCGGGCAGGTCTTGGGGATATTAGGGTGGGGGGGGGGGGGTTTGGTGCGTTGGGGGGGGGGGGGGGGGGGGGGGGGTTCTAATAGAGCTGTCTCGGTCTCTGGCGTTATACACCCCCCCCCCACACACGCACACATACACACAAATATGATAAAAACAGATTTGAGTATTTTGCTCTGGGTGACACTGTCTCGGTCTATCGATCTATAAAGACATTTTTTTTCTTAACTTCTTTAACAGAATGGAACGACGGTACGATATTAGAAAAGAAAAATCAGAGATTGTTATCAATAGAATTCATCGTTGTGACTAGTCAGCACCATGGATTAGTTCAAAATGAAAAAGAACTTCAAAAATCAAATTTAATAATACATGTACAGGTACTCAATATTATTATTAATTGTTTTGCTTGTAATCCATTTTAAACAGATAGGCCTACTCCTTCGTATTAGTGTGTATTTTTTGTTTGGGTTTTTTTGTTAATTTTTTTTAAACAGAGAATTTAATTCATGCAACAGTTCCTGTTTTACTCAATCCCAGAATGCCTGTTTAAGTGAAGCCAATAACTCCATAGTCTAGAATGAAATACGGAAAGCTATGGAGATTGATCTTCTAGGCTCTTTTACAGCAGACAAAGACGAAGACAAATTGCCTGTTTTCAAGGGTAAAACTATTTTAACTTATTAAATTCCATACTCTTGGCATATTGTAATTGATAATTTATAGACAATTTTTAACATTGTTGTGAAATATCAGTTAGTCTATTGTATTTTTAGGCATGGCGATCCTTACAATCTTAATTTTTTTTCACTAATTTAAAATGGGTTCTGAATTATTTAAATTCATTCAATGTCTCTAGATCAGAGTCTTATAATAATGGCAAACTCTCTTTCCAGTGCAACTGAGCACCATGTTATCTTTTCCCTGTTTTTTTTCGCCCAAAAACTATTCCATCCACTCTTTGAGAGAAACAAGACTACGAGGCTGTCGAAAGCTTCTGGCTCTACCAGACAATGGAAGAGCGACAGGCGAAGCTGTAAAAAAGCAATAACGACTAGATCTAGTCTAGAGTCTAGAGGAAAATGTTTGCTGGCGTTCGGAAAAATCCGATGGGTGTCTCGTTACGGAGCTACATTGCTAAGCTAGATAAGCACGACAAACATTTGGGTTTGAGAGTAGAGCATTCGGATAAGACAGCAAAAATACGTCATTAAATTTTATTAAGCTTGAAATTGGGTAGATTACAGAGGGTAAGCCGATGAAATTTCGAAAAGTAAGAATGTCTGCGAATAGGCATTTGTGGTTTTAATGACCTTCTCATGATAACAATCCAAAACTCTTCCTTAAAAGCATTTGCTTGGGAGGGGGGGGGGTATAGGGGATAAGGGGCTTGACTTTAATCATTATTTACACTTAATCAATGTACTCTAAAGATTTTATTTCATCAACTTCAATCCGTTACCCACCACAATCTAAAAAATCTTTCTAAAGAATACCGCCATTTTATTTTTAAAACCATCTAATCTTCCTAGTGTTACGCCTCCTAGATATTCTAAACGGCGTTTAAAAAGAATTATGTGTTATGGTCATGATAACACAACAAATATTTAACAAGTCAAACATAATTATGCCTTAGAATCGCACTTGGTACTTTATGACTTTCATAGAATTCTGGTGAGATTTCCTAACTTTCAATGTAAAACTCATCAAAATAAAACATAAAAATCAGAAAAAAATCCACAAAAATATAGATAAATACGATAAAAGGATTAGCAATCGCAAATGGGCACCCTTGGCCAGCAAAGAGGGTTTACTTGGCTGGTTGTAAACCGAAGCTTAAAAGCGTTGATACAATCTCTTAACGTGTAAACAAAGATTTCTCTTACTTAAAAGCGTTGATATAATCTCTTATCATGTAAACAAAGATTTCTCTTTCCCTTTTCCCCACATACAGTCTCTCATAAAATGTATCATCAGAATAAGAACTCTCATAAAATTTATCATCAGAATAATAAAAAGCGGAGCAATTTTGACTAGCTACTAGGTCTAGCTTGGAGGGGAGATAACTGAGGATAATACAGGCTGTGCGATTGCGGAACCACTGGAAAATAAAAACGGTAGATAAGGGAATCTACATTAGCCTCCAATCATGGCTTCATTCCAGACCCACGGTGCCAAAGAGCGATCAGAAAATCTTATGCTTAAAGGTCGTCATTATGTTATCAGTTTTAAATCACAATGTCTCTAATACGTCTACGGTAACGACTGGTGTACTTTGGATCCGAGAGAGAGAGAGTTAGAAAGAGAGAGAGAGAGAGAGAGAGAGAGAGAGAAAGAGAGATAGATAGAGAGAGAGGGAGGTAGAGAGAGAAAGAGAAAGAGAGATAGCTAGCTAGATAGAGAGAGCGAGAGAGCGAGACAGAGGTAGAGAAAGGGAGGTAATCTACCCAGCAAAACAACCATCCATCAGAAAAAAATCTCGTTACTCTGTAGGAATTCCGCATCATCCTGATCTATAGATCACCCCGATGTTCAATGCTCCTATCCCAGTCGACTCGGCAACCTTTCTGGAAACACAGCGTGCATATCTAGATCGTGAGGGAAACGCTCCTAGTTCCTATCCTTCTACCGCCGAAAACGAACGTAGATTATGGTATCTACATAATATCCACACAACCAGTCCGCTATCGCGACGAAGCGGCTTAATTGAAACTGCTAACACAATTTTCCGATCAATAGATTGAATATTTTTCTCGTTGCTCTATTTTTCTCCTTCTTGTTTTGATTATTTCGATCTTTCGATTGCACGCTAGTTTTAAAACGATTTGTAAGAACGGAAAGGAAAAAGGAGTGTAAAAGATGAAATAAACATTAATGATATGTCAAGAAAATGTGTGTGCAATAATATGAAAAAAGCTATTTGCGCCGGAGTATGATGCTACAAGTAACATAATTTACGCTTCTTGTAGACTCGACATGACATTTCTCTTCATCTTACTACAGCTCCTAAACTTTATAGAAAAAAGTGCTTGTGGTGCTTTTGCACAACTTTGTTTACAATGGTAATAAATATTTAAATGATTCTCTAAGTAAAGAGAGTGATATATCTTTTACTTAAAATGTTAAAGTAGCAGAAAAAAAAACAACAGTCCCACACAGGTTTCTTAAGAATCTTATAGGTTATTGGCGCTAATGTTTCTTGTTTTTTGTGTGTGTTTTTTTTAATTGACCGAACACAATCGCTACAGTTATAAAACTTTTAAGTCTCAATGAGTCTTGATGCAAAGTAAGAAACAGATAAAGACATATGCTTGATCGACTTACCGTTGTCTATGGCCACAATCGTGAGGACGTATTCCGGAGTTGTCTCCCTGTCAAGGCTGTGCAGTACAGTTATCTCCCCGGTCAGCTGGTCAATCTCGAAGGACTGCCTTGAACTGGACACTTTCCGGATCGAGTACCCGACGATCCCGTTTCGACCGGAATCCTCGTCCCGGGCGCTGACGGTCATCACCGGAACAGGTCCATCCTGCATGCCCTCCTGCACGAATGTGTGGTACGGCGAGTCATCGAATACCGGAACAAAGTCGTTGATATCCGTTACGGTGATGACCACAGTGGCGTTGGCGCTCAGGGCGGGAGAGTCCACGGAACTGTCCAGCGCCTGGACTTGCAGGCTGTAGTTGGACGCACGCTCGAAGTCCAGGGCCTTCTGGACGCGGAGGACTCCACTGGTGGCGTCCAAGTGGAAGTCGTGGCTCCCCGCGTCGCCGACGATGAAATACCGGACGGCGCCGTTAAAGCCCTGGTCCAGGTCGGTGGCCAAGACGCGTAGCAACGACGTCCCCACTGCCACGTCTTCCTGGACAGAGCGCTCGTACTCGGCAGACGTGAACTCTGGCGCGTTGTCGTTGGCGTCGTCTACGATGATCTGAAGGCGGAGCTCGGTCACGTGGGGTGGGTAGGGTCCAGTCGCTCCTTCTCCTGGGACCATGAGGATATTGTTGTTATATTATTATTATTATTATTATTATTATTATTATTATTATTATTATTATTATTATTATTATTATTATTATTATAGTGTGGTTTATTGTTGTTGTTGTTGTTGTTGTTGTTGTTGTTTTGTTTAATTTCTATGTGTTTTATTTGCGCTACATTATTATATAAACCACACTATGCGCCCTGTAAGTAAAAAGGTGTATTTTATTTCATTTTATCTCATCGTATCTCATTTCATCTTCATCTTATGTCATCTCATCATATCTTATATTATCTTATCTTATCAAATACCATCGTGTCGCATCGTATCTTATTTCATCATATCTCATCGTATCTCGTCTTATCATCGCATTATATCTCATCGTCCCTCATCCCATTTTATCTCATCGTATCTTATATCATGGTATCTTATATCATGGTATCTTATATCATGGTATCTTATATCATGGTATCTTATATCATGGTATCTCATCTCATCATATCTCATCGAATCTCATCTCATCATTCTAATCTTATCCCATCCTTACCATCTCTAGCCCGGATGACCAGCGAGTGGTTGGACAACGTCTCCCTGTCCAGTTCGGCCATCAGGACTAGCGCTCCCGTGTCCGGTTCCAGTTGGAACGTGGGCGGTGAGTTCTGGGACTGGGATACCAGGGTGTACTGGACTCGGCTGTTGGGCGTGTCTGCCTGGTCGGCGTCAGTCGCCAGCACGGTGTAGACGCTGGACCCCAGGCTTGCAGTCTCTGGGATGTGGATGGTTGGCGGCGTCTGGAACACGGGTGGGCTGTCGTTGATGTCTCGGAGTTTGACTTCGACCTGTTGGTGAAAGGGAGATGGAGATTGAATTTTTTCCTTTTTCTATAATAATTGATAAAAAAAACGTACAAAGTCATATTTTGGACATGGCATAGTGTATAACAAAGAAAGAAAAATAACATTAAGGGTACGTTATATTAGTGTTGGTTTTGTATTGGGTCAAAGATATGTGCGCACTGATACAATTATTATGATATAGAAACTAAAACGTATTTTCCGGATTTATAGTTAGCGGATGAGACATGCGTTAGGAAACCTACTATGATGTTAAAAAAAACCTATCATTCTAAATTAAACAAAAGCACATGGTAACATGTTTTTAATCATAAAGAATTCCAAAAGATACTAAAAATTAAAAATCACTCTGATCAGAAATTAATTTAAAGAAAAAATAGTAATGTTTGCTCTGGAAATAAAATTATGTCACTTACTGTAGCAGTGGTAGACATCCTGTTAATGACATCTGGAGCTTGATCCATTGCCATGACAACCACCTTGTAAACAGGCATGGATTCCCTGTCCAATGGCCCGGTGGTGTAGAGGCTGCCGTTGATTGGTCCGATGGCGAAGAGGGCTGGGTTCGGACCCCCAACGATGCTGTAGCGCACGATACCGTTGAGACCTGAACAAATATTGACGGAAAAGAAAAAGAATGAGTTTACGGAAATAGAAAAAAAATAATTATCAAGCCATTGAATAACAACATACATGTCAGTGAGAGAAACTTAAAAGCAGCAAAACACACAGCTTCTTTAAATTATTTTTTTACTGGTTTGTTGTTTTGTTGTTCTTATTTTTTAGGGGAGATGGGTCTTTTTTGTTTGATTGTTCGACATTTTTAGGCCTCTAGTTGAAAAATTGAAGAAGGGTCTTGTGGGGAAACACAAATGATTCAAATTCTGTCTTCGGTACAACCGATATTGTTGTAAACACTACATGTATTCGGTACAATTTTGTGAGTGCAGCAACTTCAAAATGTCACAAAACCATTACATTTTATCACGGAAGAACG
This sequence comes from Elysia chlorotica, assembly GCA_003991915.1. NCBI lineage: Eukaryota > Metazoa > Mollusca > Gastropoda > Plakobranchidae > Elysia > Elysia chlorotica. The sequence goes on from RQTK01001251.1 coordinate 101,560, forward strand.
TGCTATAAACGTCTTCCTTCGTCTGTGTGTGCTAGTGTCTGTCTTTCTCTCTCCTTATTATAAGAATGTATCGTCAAATCTTACAATGTTATTAATTTGTCTCTTACTGGCTCTAACACATTTTTACAACGACTGATACTAATTTTTACACACAATCAATATAAAAGAACAAAACCATCTTCCGCCATATGATACTACAAAGATAGTAACGTAGCATAATTATTTTCATTTTTGATAAATTAAAAAAAAAAAAAAGGCTACCATATCACCCACATGAAACATAACACCCGCTTGACCCTCTCAGGTTTTCAGTGATACTCAAGCTCCTCGTAAGCAGCATCACAGTTCTTATCTTTACAAACAGACACACTCGAAAACAAAGCAAATCGGAACTACAACGAAAACAAAACTCAGATACTAAAAATAGAACAACAACAACAACAACAACAACAACAACAACAACAACAACAACAACAACAAATTCCGCTGCTTTGCGCACCCTCCTCTGCGTCGCCCTGTCTGCTGTTTCCGCTGTGATGCATTATGGTGCGTCCATTTCTGTTGTAAGGTTTGGGCAAAATTAAAATTGACGGCGAGGGGGGGGGCTTTTCGTTTGTTTGCCTTTTTCTTTATGGCCTCTAGAAATGAAAAAAAAGAAAATTTTAGTGGTAAAAATGGAGAAGGCTCTTGTTTAATGACCTGAAGAAAAACGTATAATGAAAAATGTGTATATAATAGATCATATGCCTTCAAAACAACTGATATTGATATAAACACTACACGTATTCGGCGTAATTCCGTGAGCGCAGCAATTTCAACACTTCAAAACCAGTAAGTTTGATCACGGAAGAACGTGCTATAAACGTCTTTCTTCGTCTGTATTATTTTGATAGTGTCTGTTTCTTATTAGCTCTTACATATAACTGCTACATTTACTACATCGACTAATACTAAAAAGTTTTTAGCGATTACCCACAAGCAATATAAAAGAACAAAACCGCCATCCACCATATGGTACTACAAAAGTTGTAACTTAACATCATTGTTTTAAAATGTGATGATAAATACAAAAAACCAAATTAAAGGCTTTCATATCTTGAAAAATAACACCCACTTGACCCACTCAGGTTTCAGTGATACTCAAGCTCCTCATAAGTAGCACCACAGTGGTTATCTTTACAAACAGACAAACTCAAAAACAAAGCAAATCGGAACAAAAACGAAAACAACACTCAGATACTACAAAAATACCAAACAGATAACGACAAAACAACAATACAATGAACAAAAAGAAAAGGAGGGGAACACTATTTTTGAAGTTCGTTTTTCTCTGTACCTTGAAACAAAGACACAAGGAGCAAGCATAACCTAAATTTCCTCCATTCCCTTGTAAATTTTTTAACTTTTAAAGCAAATTTACGAAACAAAGGTTAACGTAAGGTCTTTGCTATTGTTAAAGGCCAACCTTTTCTGCCAGCGCCTGTAAAATGTCGACAGCGTTCCGACCTTCATTCACCAACCTCAGTCAAAATTAGCCTCCCTCTGCTCCAACAAACTATTTGAGGGTTCAGGGGATGAAGCCCTTGAACTAGAAACAAAGTACTCTCACACCCTCCTGTGCAAAAATGCCTGAAGGTGCTGGGGGGAATTCCACAAGTGTGAAGGCTTTAAAGCGTCCTTTTGTTCCGGGAAAGCCCAATAAATATAGCGTGGAAGTCGTCGACAAGATGGTACACAGCTGAGAGTGGAGAGAGAATCAGGCCATCGGAAACCCCCCCGAAGGCGAGAAAACGAGAGATGCCGTAGGGTATTTGGGATATGCGAAAGGCATGAGGTAAGATTTTTGCTAGGGGTGTAGCTACATGTTTGCTTTTTCCCCTCCGCAGCCCTCAACTCCCCCCCCCCCTCTCTCAAAACAACTCCCTCCTCGAAACAAGATTAATCAACAAAAAGCACAAAAATATCATCATCATCATCATCATCATCATCATCATCATCATCATCATCATCATCATCATCATCATCATCATCATCATCATCATCATCATCATCATCAACATCATCATCAACACCAACAACAACATCAACAACAACAACAACAACAACAACCTCAACGAAACACAAGACAAACAACAAAGAAAACCCATGTTTCGTGTACACAGAGTAAATTAATGTTTCATGAAATTAGCAAAAACAACAATAATTAAACTTGGTCGCAACGCATTTCCAACATTTCTTTAAAAAAAAAATGAAAATATTGATAGTTCGAAAGATGGGCAAACAGAAACATGGATAGATGGATAGATAGAAAGATAAAGATAAGTAGATAGATTGATACATGTAAAAAAAAAACCCATAACACTCAGTGTGTAGGTGAGTCAGAGAGAGAGATAGAGAGAGAGAGAGAGAGAGAGAGAGAGAGGGAGAGAGAGAGAGAGAGAGAGAGAGAGAGAGAGAGGGCGAGAGAGAGAGAGAGAGAGAGAGAGAGAGAGAGGGAGAGAGAGAGAGGGGTAAAGAGAAAGAGAAAAAGAGACAGACAGAGAGACAGGCAGACAGGCAGACAGAATGACAGACAGCTATACAGGCTGACAGAGACAGAGAGGCATAAAAAATGAGATGCTGACAGACAGATACAATGAGAGGGATAGAGTAAAGAGACAAGACAAACACATAAAAAAGAAGGCGAAAACATAATTCACAAAGCAATTTCCGTAATGCGCAAGGGAGGAAGCCTGCAGGTCCTGGAGAAATTTCAATGAGTCTGGGAGCAGGGAGGGAGAGGATAGAGTAAAAGGGGTAAGCGAAGAGGGGGTAGAATTAGTGGGATGAAGAAAAGAGAAGGGTAAGAGAGAGAGAGAGAGAGAGAGAGAGAGAGAGAGAGAGAGAGAGTGAGAGAGAGAGAAAAAGAGGGAGAGG
>RQTK01001251.1:111267-127523 GCA_003991915.1 Elysia chlorotica
TGCGTTCCCTACTAGTTGGGTCGGTGTCAGTATAATGTGACCGACTGAGACAGGAGTCATGGTATCCCCGCACTGTCTCATGTGTGGCAGCACATGAAATTGTCAGACGTCCGTCTTGGGGCCCCCCCACAATATAGCCTATATAGTGATGCTGTTGGACGTTAAACCAACCCAACCCACCCCAAACCCAACTTTAACACATACGGACGGATAAGACACAGCATATTGCAAACTACGCCCCCCCCCCCTTTTACCATCTGATAAAACCCCACTCCCTCATTAACCCATTCAGGTTTTTGTTATGATGACAGTTTATGGAGTGTCGTTGAGACTTCTTTGCGAGTTCACGAACCCAAGCCAAGTTTTATTGCGTCTGAGGTATAAAAATAATCTATCACTCCATGCTAACTGGCTTTGAAAAAAAAATGCCTGTGTATGTGTTGGTGCAATTTTAATGACAACCAGCAGCGTTGCCTGTATAAAAACTTCACGCCAAAGGCTTTGATTCCGTGGGCTTCACGCCTAATTTGAGCTTAATAAATGCGCGCTGCATCGGGGAAACCCTTTCAAATTCTAAACTTCAACACAAAAATTACGCGAATCCAAAGGTAACCACAGACGCCATTAGATGTCACTTTCATACAGTCCACTTCATTACACAAACATAATTCATTAGGCAGCGCGCTGAATTTTTAGGTTCCTCGGGAGGGTATTAGATTCCTATTACGGTTAAAGAACATAAGGGTAGAGTATTCCAGGACGTAGCGTTAAAAAGACATTAATTTGAAATACCATAATATCAAAACATTTCTGCGCACTGTGCACATGAATTTCTGCTTCGCCTTCTTAATGGAATAGGTACAACATAATTTATACACTTAACGAGAAATTTCATTCACATGTGTAATTTAATTATACGCTGGTTTTACTCCTTTTATCTTACTACTTTTTCTAAAACAAATTTAAAAAAAAATGAAGCATAGCGATCAATGGTTTCGTGATTAATAATATAATCTTGAAAATCAATAGGACCAGTACTTTTAACCCCCTTCCACCCCACACACATTTCTAGTTTTAAAACATGGAACTTGAATTTCGAAACCGAACACTGCATACTTAAATTCCCTGCTCTCTTCATATAAATTCTTTCATATCAAAGAAAATCAATTTGATTCTCAGAAGCCCTCCCCTTTATAAGGTACATGTAGTAGGCAAATAATCTGCACAGGTAACCTGACCACTAATCCTAGACTGCTTACCCCCACCACGGGCAGGTTTATAAATTACACCGATAATTCCTAGACTCTTTTCCAACTCCCCTTCCATGGGCGTCGCGTTATTAATAGGGTGACTAGGGTATGGGGGGGATAGCCTTATAAAAAACCTCTAGGATAAGACCTGGCTAGCTAAGGTGGAACATCAAAGAGCAAGACCTGCACCCGCTGTCAGAGGTGAACTGAGCTCTATTATTACCCCTCCCATCTGCCTCAGACCTGTATAATACTCTGCATATGCAATTAAAGTGTGCAGCGTATCATTGTAGATCTACATGATAAAGCAATTTCACAGGTCTATTATGATTAAGCATACCAATTTTGTATGTATTTTTGTACCACTACCACTACCACTTTTAAATGACTTTTAAAAAACCACAGAAGGCATTATCTTTAATAAAAAAAAAAAATATTTTAAACTCCTTTGAGCACGCGCTTTTTACCCTGCAAGTTACTTGCAACTATGACAGCAAATAAGTTAAGTCTGGAGTCTATTCCAATCTGACCTACCGTAGAACCAGATTAAAATTGTAATAAAATCTGCAAATAAAATGATTAATCGTGGCTTTTTATATCATATATACATTGTTCTACACAATTTTCTCTCACCCCAACGATCATTCCTCATAATTATGGTGTGATATGATAAAAAAAAAAAAAAAAAGAACCACCAAACGTCAACGTAAACCCTCTTTAATTGACTGTGTGAGTTCCTCAAAAGAACCCAATTTGGTGGAAGGGTGCAAAGCAGTATCGAGTTCTCTTTCTTTCTTTATTGTTGGATATCCCCGCAAGGGGGGGGGGGAGCTAATCCCACGGGATACTTAGTGGATTTAACCCAAATCACCCAAACTTCTGCTATGATTCTGTGCAGATGATTATGGTCTTTAGTGCATTTCGAGGTCAGGGCAGAAAAGAACAAAGGATATCCAATTATTAAAACTCTTCAAAAGCGTATTTTAAGTACGATGTTGGGAAATTGTGAAGAATAAAAATCTGCTAAGGCTAGGCACCGGTGTGGTTTAGACTTATGAAACATTCCATTGATGAACGTCCTTTCCTCTCTCCCATTGTCATCTACATGTAAATTGTTCCCTGTGCAGGCTAAAGTCGGTATTGGAAGATTGTGTGACAAATTTTGCTAAATGCGTTTGTCAAATTTAACCATTCCATGCTAAGACATGCAACAATATCGTAGATAACCACCAAGTTTTGAAATAAATAGACTTCATAATGCTAGCATTATAAACATTATGTAAATTCCAATATAATAGTGGCCGATCTAAACGAAAAAGCGAACAAAGAAAACAAAGAAAAAGAGAATGTGTGAGAGAGAGAGAGAGATGATAGAGTGGGGAAATAAAGAGAGAGAGAGAGAGAGAGAGAGAGAAAGAGAGAGAGAGAGAGGCAAGAGAGAATGATCGAGGGGGAGAGAAAGATTAAGAGAGAACGAGAATTAGAGAGAGAGCCACATTCAATCTGTGCAACTCCAATGTGTAGGTGAGTGGTGAGTGCAGTGAGACGCCTGGTCCTGCATGCCCCAGCGATCAGGACCTGGTGCATGCAATGACCACACAAACACACGTAGGTCTAAACCGGAGAGCTCACCAACCACTCGTGAGGCAAGTACGATGAGCAGCAATAAAGTTTTACTGCTTTACAACCCTCGCTTAACACGCTTATCCACTCACATTCTTTACGACACACACACACATTCATTTACTCTCAAACACGGATAATTTCTTTTTACACGGAACCTTATAAAAAACCTCTAGGATTAGACCTGGCTAGCTAAGGCGGAACATCAAAGAGCAAAAACTGCACCCGTTGCGAGAGGTGAACTTATGTGCTGAAACCTATTATTACCCCTCCCATCTGCCTCAGACCTGTATAATACTCTGCATATGCAATTAAAGTGTGCAGCGTATCATTGTAGATCTACATGATAAAGCAATTTCACAGGTCTATTATGATTAAGCATACCAATTTTGTATGTATTTTTGTACCACTACCACTACCACTTTTAAATGACTTTTAAAAAACCACAGAAGGCATTATCTTTAATAAAAAAAAAAAATATTTTAAACTCCTTTGAGCACGCGCTTTTTACCCTGCAAGTTACTTGCAACTATGACAGCAAATAAGTTAAGTCTGGAGTCTATTCCAATCTGACCTACCGTAGAACCAGATTAAAATTGTAATAAAATCTGCAAATAAAATGATTAATCGTGGCTTTTTATATCATATATACATTGTTCTACACAATTTTCTCTCACCCCAATGATTATTCCTCATAATTATGTTCCGACATGATAAAATAGAAAAAAACAACAACCACCAAACGTCAACGTAAACCCTCTTTAATTGACTGTGTGAGTTCCTCAAAAGAACCCAATTTGGTGGAAGGGTGCAAAGCAGTATCGAGTTCTCTTTCTTTCTTTATTGTTGGATATCCCCGCAAGGGGGGGGGGGGGACTAATCCCACGGGATACTTAGTGGATTTAACCCAAATCACCCAAACTTCTGCTAGGATTATGGTCTTTAGTGCATTTCGAGGTCAGGGCAGAAAAGAACAAAGGATATCCAATTATTAAAACTCTTCAAAAGCGTATTTTAAGTACGATGTTGGGAAATTGTGAAGAATAAAAATCTGCTAAGGCTAGGCACCGGTGTGGTTTAGACTTATGAAACACTTCATTGATGAACGTCCTTTCCTCTCTCCCATTGTCATCTACATGTAAATTGTTCCCTGTGCAGGCTAAAGTCGGTATTGGAAGATTGTGTGACAAATTTTGCTAAATGCGTTTGTCAAATTTAACCATTCCATGCTAAGACATGCAACAATATCGTAGATAACCACCAAGTTTTGAAATAAATAGACTTCATAATGCTAGCATTATAAACATTATGTAAATTCCAATATAATAGTGGCCGATCTAAACGAAAAAGCGAACAAAGAAAACAAAGAAAAAGAGAATGTGTGAGAGAGAGAGAGAGAGAGAGAGAGAGAGAGAGAGAGAGAGAGAGAGAGAGAGAGAGAGAGAGAGAGAGAGAAAAGAAGAGAGAGAGAGAGAGAGAGAGAGAGAGAGAGAGAGAGAGAGAGAGAGAGAGAGAGAGAGAGAGAGAGAGAGAGAGAGAGAGAAAGACGGAGACAGAGACCGAGCCATATAAGTTTATTATTAATTTTCTATGATTGCTCTCGACAGGCCCATTCCCGGACGGGTCATAGCGATTGCTGTATTGAACACCACATTACGATACCCGATCAGTCTCGGATGATTAACTGCAGAGTTCTTTATACTCCAAGTCGGTACCGTTACTGAACCCGCTCAGTGAGATAATTTGTCCAAATGTTATTTTTTTCTCATCCTGTGATCAAAAGCACGGAAAGGACCCCCCGAAGGTGTCGCTAATTCGCAGCCTGATCGGAAACGTACTGAGCCGTTCTTACCCCCCGGAGGAGATGTAAACAGTGGATGGCACGTTTCTCAGGACTAGAAGAGACAGGTTAGATAGCTTTGGCCGAAGACGACACGAAGACGACACCAAATGCAGGGGGTCTTGTATTGCTTAACAGGGCAAGGTATTATACTGTCCTTGTACAGTGTACAACATTGTGTAGGGGGAGTCTTCAAGAGTTGATTAAACAGCGGCGATTCGAGTGTTAAAGTGTTGATAGAGAGTAAATATTATTTCCCATGACAGCGGGAAATAATCAGTTGCTGTTTGCGGGTGGCAGGAAAAAGTGTGGAAAGGGGGGAGGAACGAGAATTTGGCGTAGATTGCGTGGGTCGTTGCTGTGTTTTAATTAATAACGTATCTCTAGATATATATAAACTCAAAATGTGAAATATAAAAAGGGCAAGATGTACTTGTATTATAATTAAAGGAAAAGGTCTTGTACAAGCTGAGTAGTGTATAATTGCTTTGTAGGTGATTCATGATTGTTCAAAATCATAACTTTTTAACCATTTTACAGAAAAACTACTGCTTTGTTGTATAATATGGATGTAAACAGAAAATAAACTGTTTAATACCTATTGCAAAACAAGGGAAAAAACGATAATCTATTTCAAGCAGACCGCACCTTGTTAATCTATCGGCGCCCTGCATTCTCAGCAAGTGGTGAAGAACAAATCCCCCACTGACCTTAATCCGCTTTGGCCCACTCGGACACAGAGACGTCCAGGGATTGCGTAACGTAGTCCACACGATCCGCTGTGTATTAAGGTGTCGGTAACTGCCTAGAGTTTACATGCGATATGGCCAAAACATGCCTGTTTCGCAGCAACTTATTACAATGATTGCCGTTACAGTTCTCGAGTACAGAGACAAAATAATCTAGTCAAATGTAGTAATAATATGTACCACGTAATTTTGTTTTGGGGGGATCACAGCAATCCCAATATGACAGTACGGAAGAATAGAGAAACATCTGTTGCTGCATTCTGGACGGCAAGGGGTTAATTTTGTTTGGTTGTGGTCACATACCACGGTTAAAAAAGATAACTACAATCACCGAATTGGTTTCTAATGTCGGGCGCTAATGGAAGTGTATAGGCAAAATTCTTTTAAAACATGACGAAATACCATGACGTTACTCTAACTGGTTAAATTTTACCTAACCCATCGTCCGTTCCATTGTACCTCCACCACCACTTCTCTGACTATCTTTACCTTTTTCATACCCGTCATCCAGCTTTGGTTCTTCACCAATTCTCTTGACAAACTACCAAAATAAATCTGCAACGAAAGAACCCCAACAAATCTTCACATCAACAGTGAAAACCTTTCATCAATACCCAGTTCCTAAAGCGTGAAGCAATCGTTAGTCACAGACTCTGAGATCCCTTAAGACGTCTGCAAACCATACAGGTCGAAATGAGACCACGACACGTCATATTTATCTTTCCTCGCCTGTCAAATTCAATTTCTGAGACTTTGATCGAGCAGAAGGACCCCTCAAGAGCTGTCACAGCTGGATGTTTATGTACTGGTCCAGGCGGTAGCCACGGCTGACCTGGGGCCGGAGTCACTCCAATGGGCTGTTGCTATGTTTGAATGGTCACCACCGCAGAATCCCCCAGACCCTCCAAATGTCCAGTGTCTGAGACCAGCCCCCGTAAGTCCGACCACGCCTGTCTAATGTCCGCCCAGCCGAGTGGAAACTGAAAAGGCCTCTTCTTAAAGTCTGAAGGACTACACAAAAAGAGAAAAAGAGAAAGAAAAGCTGGAATCGCGGCCAACTTTGGTCAGAATGCAGGCCTTGTGGTTCACATAACGATTACGGATAACATAATCTTGCCTTCACACATGAGGTTTCATTGGTTCCGTAAGTGGAAGCTTGATCTATGATTGGTCGCCGGTTCAGTTTTTACCTAAATATCGTCCTTGTTTTCGCTACAGGTGTCTATATCACAAGGCCTCTAATGCTAGTTTCCTGGCCTCTGGCTACTGCAGCCGGTGGCACTCATCGTCCTTGTTTTGGCCATGAGTGTCTATATCACAAGACCTCCAATGATAGTTTTTCTGGCCTCTGGCTACTGGAGCCGATGGCCCTCATCGTCCTTGTTTTGGCTATGTATGTCTATATCACAAGGCCTCTAATGCTAGTTTTCCTGGCCTCTGGCTACTGGAGCCGGTGGCACTCATCGTCCTTGTTTTTTCTATGTGTGTCTATATCACAAGACCTCCAATGCTAGTTTTTCTGGCCTCTGGCTACTGGAGCCTGGGGCGCTCTTGGCACACGGCGTTGAGAGGTCTCGATGGCCCCGTCACCGGAATAATCTACTTACCCAGGGCGTCCCAGACCTGAGTGTGGCCACGCGGAAGAAGAGCGCCTATCAATTCACCTCGCACTGCATACATAATGCATGAAGAAGTACATACATGTATATGCATATTTAGACATAAATTTAGGAAATTTCCCATAAGTTTTTTGTTTTAATAGATCGATAGAATGACTCAAGTTTTCTTTTGTCTAAGTGGGTAAGGCCAAAAATATTAATGAGGTTGCGTTTAAGGCGATACCTAAATTTAAAGATAACAGACCGCAAGTTATAGAGAGAGAGGGTCAAATAAATTTGAGATTTAAAAAAATATAGCTAAAGAAAAAAAGAGGGGGAAATTAATGAGAACGAGGAGGAAGCACAAAGTGGAACTGATAATCTGATATGTTAAAATGATTTTAGATCATAATTAAGATCAGTAAACAAACAGTATAAATGTAGGTCAGGGGTAGTGAAGAGAAATCCCGCTTATAACAGTGGGTCTAGCTACCACAGAAGGCAACTAATTAAAGCAGTAACATCACTAGCTTGAAATTTAGCCACACCAATGATGGAATCAAGAAAGAAATTAAAGAATAAGTAGAACCAGACGCTGAAGGCCTAAGACCAAGCTGGAGACCTTCGTGTAGAAGTGCTCAAGGCCCACCCAATGTTGTTATAGCGTGCGCTTCAGGGAACAATCATTCGCATAGGAATACAAAAGCCAGCCGTTTCGTTTCATGTTTTCTCTATCCGCCTACAAGTTCTTACGACACAGTTTGGAGAAGGTTACATGCAGATATGTTAATTCTCAAGCATGATTAGAGCCAAGTCATTGCCCAAAATCTATCAGGAGTGACTTCAATCGTTAGCATTGAACCACAGACATGTTGCATTTTGCTTTTATTTCACTTCGAGCTAGGAAAATTGTCGATCGTTTAAAAACTGAACTTTACAAGTTATTTTTTAAAAAGACGATACTTGGCACAGAACTCAGAAAAAAAGAGTTCCACTTTGAAATACAAAACATAACTGTGGATACATCTTTACTTAATTCTGACCAATCAACTTCTTTCTTTTTCTTTCTGAAAATCCGTAAATTTATCAAAAATTGGCATCACTGGCAGAGTGGTGTCGATGCCTTAATTAGTACCAGGCAAGTACCAAGGTGTTAAGATCCTTTTGTCCCCATGCCATGACTGGTCCTTTGAGAGGAGCCCCACACCCTCAACACCAACACCCGTGGGCGGATTGACATTCCTGGTCTTGGACCGGTAGCTTGAAGAGCTTATTTAAACAGCCTCTTCCAACCTGTCATATTGCGCTAATACTCCGTTGGCTAGTCCCCACGTAGGGGTACCTTCAACATCTTTAGACATGTAGTTAAGATTCATTGTGGTCTTTCAAAATGTCTCCTCGCGATACCCATTCTTGTTGTATGGTATGGTGTCCATTGAGGTCCACAGAAAGTATCGGAGTGTAACGTCCATTTTTCCAAGATGCTATCATACGAACGAAAATTTAAAAGAATCAGACAATGTTCTACAATTGGCTAAATTTGCTATACTTGTTACATATTTGTTTCCATATGGGGTGATACATACTCATGTAAATAATCATTCTGTTGGAACACGATTACATGTATTAGAAGAAACATAACAACAGCAAATAACAGTGACAAATACAAAATAAAATAAAAAATAAAAACAATTGACTAAAAAGGACATTTGAAGCATTAAAGTAGAATGGTGCGGTTGTTTTGTGAATGTGTTCTTTTTCTGACAGTATATTTTCAGAACATTAAGGTGCATAAAACATAGATAACAGAACGAATAGCACATATAGAGAAATCCAGAGAGAAGCGTTAAAATCGTTTACGTTCTTGACTTCTCAAACTTTATTACAAATATCTTTCAGCCCACAAGGCTTTACCTTTACCTAATATCCCTAGATAAATACAGATCTGTCTTTTTACCCTGCCTCTTACCCCACACTGTACAGTTCCTCACATAGGGTCTGCACAAATAAGTCGATCTCTAAACGTATATTTAAGTAAATCTTCCGGAAAATCCCAGCTTCATGACCGTTGCTCTTTCTCAATCTCAGGTTAAGAGATAACGTTTGCGCAGCTTTGTTTGCCTTCCATCCCACCTCTATGAAAACCCCGCTTCCATAATAACCCAGGGGACCGTCCTAAACCCATAGGCTTACAAGGGAGGCACGTCTCCCGATAACAAAAATAGGAAAACTCCTCTTCGGATCAAAACTACGACAAATGTGTACAATTTCATGGAACATGACCAGTTTGGAGTCCCAATACAATCTCTTATCCTGGCTATAGTTGTTCATTTTGCGTCGGCACAAACCTTGGAGGTAAAATTTCTTGCAGAACCAGGTATAGATCTAGATAGAACTGGTGGTACGTACTAGGTATCTAAATCTATATTTATTTACAAGTAAGTTGAACAATTTCGTGCCACCTAATTCGCTAGCAAGACCTACCGATACATGTACTGATAATGAATTTCCCATTTATTATTGATAACCGACACAACCAGCTCAGGTATTTATCCTTTCTAAACAAGGCGATTCCCTGCCGATATGAAATGTTAAGTCTGGTTGTATTTAATACATACATTTCTGCACATGGTGTTAAGACCAATGTGCACGTCCAGGCTTTAGAGATATGTGTCTTATTCCACAGAAACGTGACAAGGCTCTTTGACACAAACTGGAGTCCACCTGGTGTCATAACATTACACAAATCTGCATGTTCTGAGCACATGGCTGAAGCTCATGTTTGTATATACTTACAGATCAGAACTGAAATAAAATAACTAATAGATATCAAGAATCCTAGAAATTTGAAAAAAAAAAGAAAAAAAAACATTGCAAGGGCTCCCGCCCCGTGCCCTATTTGTCGAAGAGACTTCGCAACATTCTTAAGGAATCTCGTACTCAGTTCTTGTTTTTTGGGTTGTTTTTTTTTCTCCTTTTGGGCTCGAAATGGGAATAAGCGGATAACATTTAGAGAAATGTTCACAAGAAGAAGAGAAGTCAGAATCCGAATTGCTGCTCTGTTGTGTTAAAACTATATCGTCAATAACTTAAAATTATGTCATTTTACATCAGGACAAACATTGGTAATTTGGACAACCTTGAGACATTATGGAGTGTCATCGTATCCCATTCAACTAATAGCGCATGCGCCGTGGAAATGTGTACAGACCAGTAGAACAGAGTGGTAGACTTTATCCCATAGCGTACCCAATCGTCACAATTCGTTCATACTACATAGCCTTGCTTGCACTGTGTCTGTAAATACGAGACATGCGCAGTTAAGTAAGCAAGGCAGTTAAGCTTAGAGCACGAAACGAGGAGTTTGTCCAGTAACTTTGCGGACAGACTGATACCAGTGATGGTTCGCGACAAACACGGAAATAGAACGTTCCGTTGCCGGGACGAAAGTGGAAAACAAGCCAGTTAATATGGGGGTCTTGGAATGTATGTCTCCTTGAACCAAATACTCGTTATATAATATAATGTTCATCGATCAAATTAAATAGCCATAACAATACTCTTTTCCCCTTTCGGAGTCTTCTGCTTCTTTAACCGACCTTTTTCTTACTTTCCTTTGTACATGTATTATTGATAACCTTAATGTGTGGATACTGAAGTCCTACCTATGAGAAACTGCACACGCAAAAAAAAAACGACAACACAAAAGCCTAGGAAAGAGCAGCTAATTTGAAATATAATTATGTCCTGCTTTTCTGAAATAATATTAACACTGAGATTTAAAGGTGCACCACAGAGTTTGTATGAGCTTTATTTTATGAAAGAAAGAAATGTAATAATTGGTCACCCAATTGATATGATAAGTTTTCAACAAGACGCTCGTAATGCAACTCTCAGGCAATTTTGCTTGAATGTCAATGTTCATTGGTCAGAGACCATACTTCTAATACTCAAGAGACCCATCACACTTTTCAGCAGACTGACCTTGTGGCACAACCTTACACAAAGACGTTCATTTTCTCCGCTACTAGACTACTCCCCGCTGCAGTAGCATTATTCTCTCCTTGAGTGTTTTTCAAGAGGAGAGATTCGCCATGCCACCCAGTCATCTTATCGCCTTACAAAAGGCCAGCAGGTCTATCCACAACTGCCAACTAACTGACCGCTGCATGGACACCAGGTTTTCCTGTGGGTGGTCACCCAAGCGGCCATTAAATCAAACCCTGAGACTAGAACTAGAACTAGAAGAGAGACCATCCAGGGATGTAGTTATCTGGGGGGTCACGATGTCTGGACCATGAGAACAATGGCTCTCTCCAGGCACAGAGAGAGACGAGGTCTGCCTGGGCTGGTGACTCTGGGGTTGTATAGAATGTTGTTATGTTACCACAGGTGTGGCCCTCTCCTCGTCTAGCCTTGGTTACCCAGACACAAAGCAGCTATTTCGGAAATTCCTGCAATCCTTTGTGTTTTCAAGTGGGAAAAGAAGAAACAATAATAATGGGAATTCTTGTTATCGTTCGCCCTTACCCCATTTGTCATCTTCCTGTTATAACAACAAAAACTGTTCTAAACCTAGTGTGGGGGAAAGAAGTAGGCTAATTTCAATAACACGATCATATAGATGAAAGGAAGGCTAGACTTTGCTGTTACGGTATACTAAAAAATGACGGATTTCAAGTCAAAGACATAATAAAAGACGCGATATTCTAATTTAGAAAATTAAAAACCAATGGAGAGATTTTTTGGGAACTTCCACAAGTGCCAAAAATTTAGTATTATTGAAAACAAAAAGAGATAAATCTCATGATTGCGATGCAAAACCTTAAGACAATAGCAATGTGTTCTGTAGATAACACAAATGCAATTGAAAAGTGTCACCCAATGATTATCTGAGTAAGAATAGAACACATCATAACAATTACATCTCTTCGAGATGTCATTTCTTTAAGAGGCCATCCAACACCCACCTGGAACGCACTCAAGCGTGGAAAACACAACGATCAAAGTTTTGTTTTTCTGACACCAAATTTATCTTTCACAACTTGAGAAACCGCCGTAGCGTGAAAAAGTCCTTCAAAGCAGTGGTCAGAAGATTTGATATCCCGAGTGTGCGGTAGGTCTTGGGTGATGTCAGGTGACACTGATATTATTTTGTGGTGATGTGTGTGAGTGTGGGTGCTTGTGCGTGTGTGTGTGTGTGTGTAGATAAAGTTGGGGAAGGGGGGAGGATTTTTATGTTTTTTATTTAAAAATTTTTATTTTTTTTTATTTTTTTTTTGTGTGCGTGTGTGTGGCGGGGTGCTTTTCTGATTTGCCAACTAGTGCAGTGGGTACACAGGTATAACGTTCCAGGACCGTGTGGCGTCATTGCTTATTTAGACAGAAAACAGTGCGAATTTCATGAGGAAATGATGAACAGTTGAAAACCAGAGGGAAATATACCATGGAAACAGATATAGGAATGACAGAAAAAAAACATTATACTTTAATTAGACATTATTATAAAAGGTTAATACTAATATAAGACGGCGAGAGAGAGAGCGAGAGAGAGAGAGAGAGAGAGAGAGAGAGAGAGAGAGAGAGAGAGAGAGAGAGAGAGAGAGAGAGAGAGAGAGAGAGAGAGAGAGAGAGAGAGAAAGATAGAGAGAGTTACAGACAGCAACGAACAGGATTTCCGAGATCGGGATCTCCGAATAGCTTTCTTCGGTAAAACTAATCATGCCTTACAAGAAGAGGTTACAGTGTGAGAGAGTGCAATGCACTTGGTTTAAGTAATGCATAGTCATAGAATGATGGTAATGTCACAGGTGGAATCACTATAGGAGAAGTGTTTATAATGATCTTGGGTCAGAACTTTTCGCGAAGGATACAGTTAGAAAGGTATATGAAGGGAGAGAATGAGTAAAATGCGGAGAGTGAAAAAGAGACAGAGGCAGACAGAACAGACAGACAGAAAGTTCAACAGAGAGTGGAAGAGAAAGGGTCATAGTAAAAGTAGGGCTGGGATTCAAGAGGGAAAATGTTGAGAAAGAAAACAGGTATGTTTACAGATCAATGGCTATGGTAAAATATATTTTAGAAAAACGAAAGAATGGTATAAAAACAGTGTCAAATCCACATTTACATTACTTCAGTGCTAAGTTTGGCCTATGTAACTTTCCATATTAACAAAGGTATAGAAAATAAAATACCGAGATTAAATAAACTGTGAAAAGACAGGTAATAAATAAAAACATTCACTTTCACAAAAGTGAACAACCACTGCGTCTCAATCAAAAGAAAACTAACAATACAAAACAAAAACAAAATAAATATGAAAAAAAAATAGACAGCGGAATACAAAATTAGAACCAGTCTATAAAACCCCACAGTGCAGGTTCTGTGATGAACAAGACGATACTGATGACACAAAGACGACGTTTAATTTTATAGCGTTTTCGGATCGCTCATTGGCTCAGTAAGTCTAAGATAGAACCATGATTGGACATCAGTGCAAATTCCCGTACAAACCCTCTTTGTTTTCTCTATGGGCGCCGTTATTAAAAGGCTTGTACGTTATCATAAAAACGTTTTGTCCTTTTGTGGTCTTAGCTACAAGATAAAAGCCAACGCGTCCACGATCCGTTATTGGCCGAAGAGCCTTCATGACCTGCCGGAAAATGTCGAGGATGCCTTCGCAGACAATGCATAACAACAGACTGAGCAGAGCCGCCATCTTGGCGCCGACTCTCTGGGCAGACCATTATGGAGGGCAGAGAAACGGTCAGCGCAGCCTTTGCGATCCGCACAAAGATAGCGCATCACGTAATCCGGTCCCTTATGTATAGGGTTTTTTTGGTCGCTCATTGGCTCCGCAAGTCTAGGATAGAGCTATGATTGGACGCCGGTACACATCCTCGATCCTCTAATCTATCGTCTTCGCTCCGTAATTGGCACCGTGAACGCAAGGCCTCGAGTGTCGACCTCACGTCACACAGTGCACTCCTTGGCTGCCGAAGGTCTGGACGAAAGAGTCTATACATTATATACGCCCTGACAAAGCACGGAGCTTTCACAGCAGTGCAACCTTCTCTTACCTTCTCCTGGCTTCTTCTGCCTTCTCTTTTATGGCCCCCGAGCGGCCAGCTTTCTTAATCGTAAAAAAATCTACAGGGGAAACTGTATTTTTATTTTCTTATTTTGACTCTTCCCCCCTTTTAGTGTATTGCCTTAGATTTTCCCATTATGGGACATAAGCCATCGGATCTCTGGGTCTCTCTCTCTCTCTCTCTCTCTCCCTTTCTTCCTCTCTGTCTCTCTTTCTCCCTTTCTTTCTTTCTTTGATTCTCTTTTTTTCTTTTTATGTTTCTCTCTGTTTCCTTCTCTCTAGCTCATTTTCTTTCTCTCCTTTTTTTCCTTTATTTAAGTAACGGATTAATTTACAATTTCGCTGACCTGGTGTTACTCTATGTAACGTTGTGTGTGACTCCGTGTGCATAGTTTTTTTTTTTTTTTTTGTTTTTTTTTCATTTTACCGGTTCTATTGCCAGTTTTCTTACCGCCTCTTCTCAGATTTTAAAGTCATAGTCAAGTAAACGAATACAATTGTCAATAAAACAAAAACTAAAAAGGAAAATACAGTCAAATCATCAGGATTCTCATAGTAACGTAAACGACTTAACAGCGACCCAGAAAGTAAAAAAAACACAACGTTGTTGCTAATACTAACATAAAGAAAAGTTTGCCATAGACTCTTTTGTTGTATAGAAAAAAAAAGATTGTCACAGGCTCTATTCGATCGCCTTGTCTTTTCTTAGAAGGTGACACTGACAACTGGCGCCACGACGATAAAAATCCTGACAGCATTTTTTTTTTTATTATTATGAATCAGCTTTTATGAAATAAGCTAGTAAGTAAAAAAGAAAAACATTGCAGGTTACATTTTTGGTTATGTCAAATTGGCGATGAATCATGCATACATTTACGGTTATTTGTTTCTCGGAGTTTGGTTACACATAGATATTGTTAAATTTAAAATTCAAAGTCGTCTCTATTTTTTGTTGGTAGTGTTCGGGTTTTCATTTGGAAGTTCTAATTTTACAGATACATTTTATGATATTTCGAGTAAGATTTTGTTTTCATGGACATGAGTTGCAGTAGTTGGTTGAGCTTAAGACCACAAATAACCACTATCACTTACAAAGGTAAATATTATGAAAGTTAAAACTGGTGTTTGCCACATAGGGGGGTGCAGTGGCCCATCGGCTTCTGACGCGCATGGTCCGTGGTTCGAGCCTGGAGATTTCCCTCCCTACTGGTTGGGTCGGTGTCAGTTTAACGTGACCGACTGAGACGGTATCCCCGCCCTGTCTTGCGTGTAGCAGCACGTAAAATCGTCAGACATCAGTCTTGGGACCCGTTCACAATAAACCCTATAGAGCCCTAAAGTTGATACTTATACCAACTCAACAACAACTTTGCCGCATACCCTACTTTCACCATGACTCTGTTGAAACAAGGGGCCCATAAAAAAAAAATTCAACTTGATCGGGGATTGAACCCATCATCTTCACCACAGAATCACAACCCTTTCCATCTATGCAAAAGTCAAGTTCTAGTTTTTATATACATGTGCAAAATCATAATGATACTATTTCTAACACACAGCATGGCGGGGTCAGACTTACCTGAGTCGATATCAGTGGCGTTGACGTCAACCAGAAGGGTGCCCACGGGAGCGTTTTCGGATATCTCCATGTAATAGGTCATAGGGTCAA
Organism: Elysia chlorotica; assembly: GCA_003991915.1. Lineage (NCBI taxonomy): Eukaryota > Metazoa > Mollusca > Gastropoda > Plakobranchidae > Elysia > Elysia chlorotica. The sequence continues at coordinate 127,087 of RQTK01001251.1, forward strand.
ACACAGGTTCGTTATCGTTGGCGTCCTTGACATTCATGTAGACCTTGACCTCGCTTGACCTTGAGGAGATACCCTCGTCCTTGGCGATTACAGTGAGGGTGAACACTTGGCGCTGGAAAACATAAAAAAGAAGATGGTCATAAACACACATAACGTGAAAAATATGGAGACGAGCATATTATGAAGTTTAACATTATCGTTTACATAGACATACATGCTTCACATTCAAGTATGAGAAAATGAGCGACATTTTATTGGAATTGAAACGAATGAAATACTATATTACCAGATTGTTTTCTTGCACTTTAAGTTTCTCAAATATTTATCTGGCTTTCTTTCTCTGTCTGTCTCCCTTTGTCTGTCTGTCTGTCTGTCTGTCTGTCTGTCTGTCTGTCTGTCTGTCTGTCTGTCTGTCTGTCTGTCTGTCTGTCTGTCTG
>RQTK01001252.1:2491-15941 GCA_003991915.1 Elysia chlorotica
TTTTTGTAAGTGAACATTTGATTAACAATTTTATTTTAAATGTAAAATAAAAATCATGATAAATATTACTTCGGTTAAAATCCAATATGGCAATCAAGAAAAATTACCACTAGCTTTAATCGTGATTCTAATGACGTCGTTAACAGTTAGACAATTCTTTCAAATAAAATTGCTTGTTTAAAAAAATTAAATAAAATGATATGCAGCAATTTTCCACCTACCTTTCTCGCCAGTAGGTTATCGGATAAGCACTCGTTCCAGTCTTGGCAGTGGGTTATTTGGAAAGCACTTGCTCCAGCATCGCCAATAGGTTGTCCTTTAATAAGCACTTGTTCTAGTCTCGGCAGTGGGTTGTCATTTCGTAAGCACTGGTTCCAGCAAAATGAACAGTATTCCTGGTGTCATAAAAATCATAGAATCCTAAGAAAAAAATATTTAGCTGAGAGTGAAAAATTAAAGGCAATCAGAGGTGAAAATATAGTAGCTTTAAGTTAGCTTCAGACTATGACATCCTTGGTCGTTTTTTTATACATTTAAGTAAAAATTAAACCAGCTTTATGCTTATAATACTATCACATTGTGCTATGCAGTGGCTTTATGTGCTGTATTTGTACTTCTAGTAACTTTAAGCCAACTATATAATTTTGAAAAAAAGATAACTCTTTGAAATACAGAGTGTTATTGGGAAAGCACTCTTTCCAGTATCGCCAATAGGTTGTCCTTTAATAAGCACTCGTCCCGGCATTTGTTTCGGCAGTGGGTTGTCATTTCGTAAGCACTCGTTCCAGCCTTGCCAGTGGGTTGTCATTTGGTAAGCACTCGTCCCAGCATCGCCTTTAGGTTGTCATTCAGGCACACTTTCCAGCCTCAGCCTTAGTATGCACTGTCTGGTTGAAGGTTTGCCATGGAGAAGACAAGAGCATTACATCAACATTGTACAAAATGCATAATTTTTCTGGTGTCGTAAAATCGACAGAAAAGCAAACATTTAGCCGAGACATAGAATTAAAATGCATTTAGGGGGTGAAAATATAGTTACTTTGAGTTAGCTTAACGCTAAAAAATCCTCTGTGTGGTTTTTTTAAACTTTAGGTTAAAGAAAAAACGTCATGGTTTTAATGTCATTACATTGTGCTGTACAATGACTTCATGGGCTGTATTTATACTTCCAGTAACATTACAAGCACTATATGCTTCTGGTATTTTTTACTCTACTTTTTATAATTCCAGTGGGCCGTCAAATTTTAAAACTTAGGATGATTCTTATGAATAGAAATGCTTCTTTTAGAGATTTCAATAAAGTTATAATATACAGCAAATTTAGACTTGGCTGTCTCACCAGTAGGTTATCTGGTAAGTACCCGTTCCAGCCTCACCAGTAGGTTCTTCTATGTTAAGCACCCGTTGCAGCCTCGCCAGTGGGTTGTCCTTTGGTAAGAAATCGTTGAAGCCTCGCCAGTGGGTTGTCCTTTCGTAAGCACTAGTTCCAGCCTCGCAGTAGGTTGTCATTTGGTAAGCACCTGTTCCAGCTTCGTAGTAGGACACATGTGCACACTGCATAGTTTCTCTGGTATCATCTTAAATCTTAAAATCATAAAAAAAATACTATACTATACGTTAACTTTATTCTATGACATGCTTTGTACCTTTATTCTTGTATTAAGTAACAATAAACCAGCTTCAGGTTTTGATACTATGTATTGTGCTGCACAACCTCTGCTGTATTTATACTTCTAGTAACATTGAGTTCTCTTCAAGCTTTTGGTAGTATTTAACTATTTTTGTTGCACATTTTATAATCCAAATTTGCTGCACAATTTTAAAACAAAGATAATTCTTTCAAATTTAATTGTTTATTTTTAAAGTTCAATAAAACTATAAATTATACAGCAATTGTGGACTTAACTATCTCGCCACTAGGGTTGTCAATTTTAAGCACTCCTCCTAGCCTCGTCAAAACAAATCTGGCCATGGAGAAAAGAGATAAGCATCTCATCATTGTTTCATAAGAGAAAGTTACGGAAGCTAAACACTGACATCGATATTTTTTAAGTGAAAATTTAATTAACAATTTTTCTTTTAATGTAAAATAAAAAATCGTGATATATATTTCTTCGGTTGAAATCCAATATGGCAAACGTATGTTACGTAAATAACCAAGAAGCTTTAATTGTGATTATCAGTAGGTTATCATTTGGTAAGCACTCGTTCCGGCCTCATCAGTGAGTTGTCATTTGGCAGCACTCGTTCCAGCCTCGTCAGTGAGTTGTCATTTGGCAGCACTCGTTCCAGTCTCGTCAGCGAGTTGTCATTTGGTAAGCACTCGTTCCAGTCTCATCAGTGAGTTGTCATTAATTTGGCAGCACTCATTCCAGACTCGCCAGTAGAACACGTGCACAATGCACGGTTTTTCTGTTGAGACTAAAAATTAATCCTAAAGGCGGGGGTGGGAATATAGTTACTTTGAATTAACTTTATACTGTAATATCCTTTGTCGTTTTCTATAATTATACTTTAACAATTTTAAATAAATATGCAATTTTTGACTTAGCTGTTGTGCCAGTGGGATATTTGGTAAGCCCTCGTTCCAGCTTCGCCAGTCGACTTCTTTGAAAAGCCGTCGTTCCAGCTTCGCCAGTCGACTTCTTTGAAAAGCCGTCGTTCCAGCTTCGCCAGTCGACTTCTTTGGTAAGCGCTCGTTCCAGCCTCGCCAGCAGGTTGTTCTTTGGTAAGCTTCAACGGTAGGTTTTTGGTATGCACCGTCTGGTTGAAGGCTGGTCGTGTAGAAAAGACACATTTACCTCAATGTTTCATATTTACCATTTTAATAACATTTTATTTGATGTGTAAAAAAGGAAAAAATTTGTCGCTAAAATTCTTTAAGACAAAAATGTTTTTCACAAAATTTACGCCAGAAAGCTTTCGCTATGGTTCAATTACATCGTGAACAATCAGCTACTGTTTTAAGTTGTAAGTCGTAGAGAACTTAGCACAATCAGCAAGGAAAGGTTTATTGTGAGAACAACTTCGATGGATGCATCAACAGTGGGGGGAAACTACCCAACAATTCTGAAACTTGAAATTAATCTAACAAACAATGACACGTGTCAATCATTGAGCATTATAAATAAGATACGTTTTTATGATTTCACATTGTCAAATATGCTTCCCCAAAACATAAGTACCCGCCAATTCAAATCACCAGACATTTTTCATTTAACGAGACCAAAATATTTTCTTTACTTGGGAATTAACAACCGTAAAGTTATTGCTGAGCATCAGCATAAACAGTCACGTGAACGAAGTTCTACACCTCACCTGTGGAAACAAAAAAGACTTACTGCAGGGTTTCACAAGCCATTTATTAGTCAAGGAATTGTACATATGGAGTCTAACCAATTGTTTATATACACATTGACTACATTTAACGACATTTTAATTTTTTTAAATACTCTGAATTTAATCTGAAAACAAGCTTTAGATTTTGAGAGTGAATTTATAGCATTTCAGTACATTTACTGCTATATTGTGGACCTGATGTTGGCCATGATGTCTTAGACAGTTAATACATTGCACTAGTAGTAACGGCTGACTCATTTTTCTGAGGGGTGAACGCATTAAAATCGTGTATGTTACTAGTCAGGGACTCGGAAGTTTGAAGAACGTTTACTCAAAGATAAGAATCTTTCGGATAAAAGAAAGCAATGGCAAAAAATAAATGAGTCAAAACAATGTAAACAGCAATTCGAAATTAAGTCGAATACCAATAAGGTAAGAAAAAACGCTAAAAATTGCAAAGAAAATAGGCAGTTAAACACAGCGAGGGAGAGAGGGAGAGAGAGAGAGGAGAGAGATAGACAGACAGAGAGAGAGAGAGAGAGAGAGAGAGAGAGAGAGAGAGAGAGAGAGAGGAGAGAGAGACAGACACACAGACAGAGAGACAGACACACACACAGACAGATAGACAGACACACAAACAAACAGGCAAACAGACAGACAGAAAGAGACAGAGACAGGAAACAGAATTTAACGATACAGATAGGACAAGGACATTTTTAAAAAGTCTGCTATGAAACTGAAGAACAATATTCGGTATGGAATGCAGCGATGGTAATGTCTCTTTTTTACTTCAGACACAATTTCACTGAGTGATTTCTCAATTCAGTTATCCACCTATAGAATTTTAAATTAAACCCATCTACAACGGCGATACCAAGGTTTGATCTTGCGGTGCCAGCACTTCAAAGATAATCAGGATTTGTACAATTACTGGTGTCCCGATTCGCTTTGCCGAAATCTACTTTTGTTTTAGTTTGACGAATCAAAAGTTATGGTAAAGTGTATTCGATATTCGTTTTACATTTTGTTAACACCACCAGGATTTGTTTATTATATGCATTTACCCAGTTCGCTGTGACAAATTGTCTCAGCATTTCAAAACCGTTTCCAACTTCTGCGAGTGAATATTTGTATATATGTCTCACTCTTTCCACCGTTCATATACATTTGTATATTTGTCTCAGGGTTTTCAACATCCACGTTTATTGATATTCGTATTTTTGCTTCGAGTTTCTATCTTCTAAGATTATAAATCTAGTAATAATTTTCTTATTTAAGTGTTTCCGACCTTTCATGATTGCCATTATTTATAATTATTGAACAGAGTTTTCAATCTTCTAAGAATGTGTTTCTGACACAGCGCTTTCAATTGTATTTTCCGCAGGGCTTTCAACCTTCAATGAGTGTTCATATTTTGTATTTTGGACACATAATTTCCACACTTCCAACATTGATAATTATACACATTTTGTAAAACTGGGTTTGTAATTTTGATACCGGGTTTAGAACTAAGCACAACATCGTGGTAGCATGCAACTTGTATAAAACTTTAGTATACTCTTATTATTACCTATTGATATTTGAACTTGCAACCTCTTACAATTTTAATTATGTTTTCCACTCAGGATCTCCTACTTTCGCAGTTTTTAAACCGGGTTTTCAACTGTCCAAAATTATAAAATTTGTAAATTTTTACTCGGTAAAAAACCATCCAAAAATACAATTATTTGTCTCTTTGACTCAGGGTTCCAAACTTTCCAAGATTACTAATTACTTGGAATCTGGGCTTAAAACCTTCGGCATTTATAAATACATGCATTTTGATTTCAGATTTCACAATCTGTCATGATTATTCATAGTTGTATTTTGAACTCAGGATTTCGAACCTTTGAAAATAAATAATATCAAATAATCTTAAAAGGCCGAATGTCCCGTTTCAAAGCTACAATATTTGTCATTTTGAAACGGGGTTTTAAACCATTTAAGATTCTTTAAGTCAAGGCTCTCAAAATTCCAAGATCAATGATTGTAATTGTGATCGGATTTCCAACATTCCAGATCCATTGATAATTGTAATTTTGACACCAGGCTAACAACCAGTGGAAAGTATTCATAAATGTGTATTTTTTACTTCCATTTTTTCCACCTCCCAAGATCTGACACCTATTTTCAATTTTCCAAGACTTTAAAACCGGCTTGTCAACTTTCCAAAACTGTTTTTCATCGGGGTTTTTTCCACTCTTAAAAGATAAAACCGGGTTTTTTCATCTTCAAATATCAATAACCTTCGAAGTAAATATTTGTATTTATCAGTCAGAGTGTTGTTTGTATTTCTGGCACACGGATTTTAACCATCCAAAATTATTTTTGAACCATTTTCAATTCTGTGAACGTTTTATGCAGGATTTTCAACCTTCCACAATTATTTTGGGTTAAGGTTTCCATATTCCAAGATTAAAATTTTCAAACCTGGATTTTAGTCAAATCGTATGTAACTGTAAAGATTGTTATTGTCATCATATTCCACGTGTAAGTCATATCCATGTTTAAGTCTGGCAATAGCGGTATTTTCCAACCCTTTCTCGGAAATGTTTCTTTGGGGTCTGGATGATTCTCCATCTAGTTCTGGTACCATAAGATCACGTGACCCTTCGAGTTACAATGATGCCCATTAAGGTATTGATATTGACCATATGTTTCGACGGTGCCTTGCTAGGGCACTGTACCAAAAGGTCGCCTTCACTGATCACCAAAAATGAAGCAAACATTGTTTACAGTACAACTCAGAAGGATTTCATCATCCATAGATTTTCTTTTACTTGGTACGGATGGTGCACCCGCTTTTTAATTAAAAGCGGCTAACAGATTAGTATATGACAAAAAATTCATAAACCTCTATCTGCATTCAGGTCGACTGACCTGCCATCGAGCACAACAAGAGTTGTGCCTGGGCTATCCCGGAGAGAAAGACCCAAATCCGGAGAATACCAGCTGATAATCATGTTGTATTTTGATAGAATAGTGATATAAAAAGACAAGAGTCGTATCCTTTTCAAAGTGGAGTTGGAGTCGAGTTTGTTTTAACGGCAAAGCCAGCAAAGTAGCTGCTACATTGTGTCCAAGATGCATTAAGACAGTCGATGCAGTGACACCTTTAATTCACTGATTGGTAAAAGCATATCAGTTTTGTAATAAAGTGGTCCGTTAAAAAGGGAAGAACATGCATAGCATTTTAAACTGTGCATGTGTGGTGTTCTAACAAACTTGGGTATAGTGGAAGGCACGAGAGGCAAATTAAGGAGGCGGATAAGATGGGTCAAGAACGTGGTGGACTCGAATTGAATGAAAATCAACGAGTGCTGCTAGATTGCACTTGAACGAGAAAGATGGAAGACCATAGCATCCAACCTCTTGAAAGAAAACTGACTGACTGACAGGCCTAGACTAAATCATAATGCGGCGCTGAAAATGAAACCTCATCAGCCAAGGAGACTGACATTCCAAGATTTTGTAACCCAGGACTCGAAGCAGAAACAAATGGAGCAACTAAGGGAAGACAAGTGTTACCAAAAGCTCAGATTATGGGCAAATAGAGGTAACAAATCAGAACATGAAAAACTGACTGGAGAAAGCCGCAAAGCATAAGAAAAACAAAATGGTCCTCGAAATCTCGAGACAAATTGAAAGATTTAAGTCGAAGTCCAAAATACAAATTGAACAATAGTTGAAAAAGGCATTTTGTGTATAAAAAATTTAAAAAAACAAAACATGCATGGTACCTTTTTCCGTAAACTGAACCTTGAACCATCGCAAGTAAAGAATTGAACGTCAACCAAGAGACCATTATTCAATGGTTAGAGTGTTGTTTTCGTAATGTCTCACGTCAATCTATTTTGATGTTGCTTTGTCTTTGGTGTCTGAGCGTGTAACGACAACAGACCATTTTTTGCTTAACCACTTATGTCAACCTAGAACCATTTCTTGGTTGGTCTGTTCGTTCCTTACTATGAACGTCATCCAAGAGATCATTATCTTGGCTGGTCCATTTCTTAAACAACCAACGTCAATTTGGTTGGTCCATCTTAACCACCATCGTCAACTAAAATACCATTATTTTATTCCAACTAGATTTTCAAACATCGTTTGCCCGTGTTTCTATTAGCACACGTGTTTGAAATTTGATACGTATTTTTCTTTGTTGTTCTTTAATATTCCTCCGGTCAAAGGAGGTATTTTCAGTACTAAAACTGGTACATTTCTGTGTGTACAGTTTTTTTTTGGTTTATAAAGGTGGATGGTTATAAACTGGCGTTTTATCATGACTTCAGCTGTCTTATGCTGACACAAACTCAACTAGTAAAAAAGGCGTAATTGGGATTCCAACCCGGGCATGAAAACCATAAGTTGGTCGCTCTACAGACAGAGTTACCTCATGTTCCTGTCTATTCATTATTTCTTTGTCCTTTAGAATAGAGTGCCAATGATTAATGAGTTGACAATAGGGTTTACGGCACATCAGCACAGTTGCGGCTTTATTGTGCTATGGTTCCTCAGACATTTAAAACTACATTAGTTACGGTGCATTTCAAAGATCGGTGGAGGCGAATAGACATAAAATTATCAAACATTGCTGTAGAACTGGATGAAAAGGTCAAATCATTTATGTAAAAGATTGATAAAAAAAATACACGCTCCGAAGGAATGGAACCGTCTCCAGAGTTCTCAACCTGTGGGAGGCAAATGTGTTTTTAAAGAGCAATAATTAAAAAATGTTCACCCAGCATCAGCGCAAAAAGTCCCATTAAACCTGAGGATCTAAGACAAAAGGTTGTGTTTCAAATGCAGCATATGCAATTTTTTATTGGGTATAATGCAGTGCCAATAACACAAGTATATAAATAGCCGAGATAAACTTCCACAGTAATCTGTAAAAACAAAATGAAAAATGTTAATACAAGAAAAAAATGTCGATAAAATAAAATGTTTTGGGAAAGAAACAGTAGAAGGGAATCATTGCATGAAAAAGGACAGTCGTTACAGTTGCAGAGAAACAAGCAAATTAATAGTTTTTTTTAGCGTACATGTTTTCATATTAACATATTGAAATATTAGAAACATGTACGTATCGATGGAAAAAATATAAAATAACAAGTAAAGCAGTTTATTGCAACAGCTTGACCTAACGAGTTAGATAAATAGATTATGTATGGAGCATGGGATTTTCGACCCATGGTAAATAATTATTAAAGATGATGTTTGGTACATGGAACTTGAAACCCATTGTGAGAGATATTTTTTTTTAGTGGACAGATTTTCTATTAATTCAGAAGCCACATCCCCTGGTGTAAGAAGAATAAATTCTTCTCATGAAAAATGGGGTCTTGAGTTTGTGTTTGCACAGTAACGGCTACATTGTATGAAATACAGGGGGAGGGGGGGGGGATAAAAAGAGGCAATCGAGAGAAAATTGCAAATAGCAGCAAATTTAAATAAATTTAACTTTGACAAACGTACAAGTTCTTGCAGTCGCACCAAGTTTTTCTTGTAATAATTATTTTCAAACAGTCACTCAGCTTCAAAGTATAATTGCAAACAATCTAAACACAAATTTATTTGATTTTCAAAAGATAAAGCCTAAGTGTTTTTTTTTTAAAGAGACAAAAATTTCAGGCTTCAATATATTTAGTTTTCATCATGGACTTTAAAAATTGGCGGTTAGCGGCGTTTGCAGTCGTTAGGATTTATAAAACTAAACTCAAAACCAAGTATGCGCCAATGAACAAAGAATGAAGTATAAAATCAACATAAGTTCTTGCAGTCGCACCAAGTTTTTCTTGTAATAATTATTTCCAAACAGTCACTCAGCTTCAAAGTATAATTGCAAACAATCTAAACACAAATTTATTTGATTTTCAAAAGATAAAGCCTAAGTGTTTTTTTTTTAAAGAGACAAAAATTTCAGGCTTCAATATATTTAGTTTTCATCATGGACTTTAAAAATTGGCGGTTAGCGGCGTTTGCAGTCGTTAGGATTTATAAAACTAAACTCAAAACCAAGTATGCGCCAATGAACAAAGAATGAAGAATAAAATCAACATCTACAACGCAAAGGTACAAACATGTGGTGTGTGAGAGCGAGCGAGAGAGAAAGAGAGAGAGAGAGAGAGAGAGAGAGAGAGAGAGAGAGAGAGAGAGAGAGAGAGAGAGAGAGAGAGAGAGAGAGAGAGAGAGGTAGAGAACGGGGAAGGGGTAAAAAGAGGGACAAAAAGAGAAAGGAGGAGCCATACAGATAGTGAAACTAGAGACTAGTTATTTTGGCAGGAGATAAAACAGAATTCACGACGATCTTGTAATGAAAAAATTAAGCCTAACCCCTGCACCTAGTTTTCCGATCATATTGCGGCAAAATCATGCAGATTAGTGATTAATAAAGGGTTTATGGGGGGAAAGGCATTAAAATAAGGATATAGCATCAAATTAGTGTTTAACAACAGCAATGTCTAACTAAAAATGGATAAAGAACTGACACAAAAGCCCCCCACCCCCTTCTCCAAAAAAAAAAATCCATACGTCCCCCATTTACAGACTAAGCGCTGTCTAATTTTTAGCAGTTTACACATAAAAATGACAAATTAACCTTGATCTAGTAAGGATACATTTGTATACAGAAGGATATAAAAAAAACTTAGCTTATTGTGACTTGAGACGAAAATTAACGCCAGCTGTTGTCACGTTAGGTCTTGTTAAGAAGTATTCGCCAAATAGCTCAAATAGTTGACTCCCGTTCAAGTATAGACCATCAAATCACCATTTAAGGGATTTGAGGCGGGCTGGAATCAAGATGCATGGAATGGAAGATAAAGATTTTCTCTGCATTTGTTTCTAAAAAAATATTTAAAAATTATTGGTTATGATCGATCGGGCGTCCCTTTCTGGGAACCCGTTATCGTGTAGGGTTTTCCTTAAGACAAACTTGTAATCTACGATTGTACACTGTCTCCTTTATTCAAGTAGTTGTAGTAGTTGAATTGGTTTAGCGTCAAACAGCTCCATAAAGCTATATTGTTGACGGGTCCCAAAACTGACGACAATTTTATGTGCTGCTACACACGAGACAGGCCTGCGATATCATGACTCCCGCCCCAGCCGGTCATATTAAACTGACACCGACGCTACCAATAGGGAGCGAAATCGCCAGTGCTCGATCCACGGATCTTTTGCGTCGGAAGCCGATGTTCCACTCCAGAGCCACCCCCCCTTCTTATTCACGATTATTCCACCTCAAAGGAGTTACGAATTAAGTTTTCTAGTAATAATAACTTTTCTCGCCGGCTTTCATCTGGATATAACTATATTAGTTTTTATTGAAAAAGTTTGTATTCTTTTTTTTTAATCCTTTTTAATTCGCAAAGTATGGTTTTTTTCTATTTTAGTACTTACCTGAACGTCTTGTTCAAAGTTGTAGTTTCTTGCCTTTGGGGAGTTGAAATACAAAATAACAGTTATAAGATAGGTCTAGGCCCAATATTGAGATCAGATTCATGATCAGTTAATAAGTAATTTATACACATATCTAATTTTATATTCTTCGCCAGAATTACATAACTTTGGTTAAAAATAAATTCGTTCAAATTATAAAATACTCTTAAATATAGATCTAAATCAGTTGCAGCCTCTGCGTTGATCTTGCTCCAAATGAATCGGGACAGTTTTATGGTGAACGTGCTCAATTTTGAAAAGCGTGAAAACCGTGTTTATGGTTGTGTTAGTTCGAGCTGTTGGTCTACGCAAAACCTCAAGGACATTGTCTTAGGATAGGCCGATATAGTGATTTAACTGACCTTGGCAAGTTTTTGTCTGGTTGCTATTATTATAATATATCATCTGAGACGTATTCACTTCATGAACCAATAAAACTATATGTAGCAATTAAATTTAACTAATCAGATTGTTCTCTTTTTCAAAGATCCTTCAGCCAATTTCGTAGATAAACAATCACTTTATATGTTGGCTTAAGGGGACCATACACGAAAAAAAGTCGTCAAAATTTTGATTCAATATGTACATCAAAGTATTCTTGAGAAATTTGATCGTGTGGAGAGTGTTTTGGTGAGATGTCTAGTTTTTGAGACACGCTTCAGTTGATATGTTTTTATGAGTTGTCAGATTTTATAAACATGGTATGTATTGAATTTTGTATCCGCGTGTGTCATAATTTTGGGTAAATAAATTTCGTTTTCATAGTTGACAACAAAAAATAAAATAAAAATCACAATGTCTCCAAAGAAAGTATAACAATAAATGTTAAAAAGATGTTCTTTTATTGTATGAGTAATTCTTCAAGTGGTTGCGCATCCATTAGTAGGAAGTTATGGAAGTCCCCAGATTCGCTAATAGGTAATTCAGTTAGAAGATCAGTATAGCCGTAGGTTCGCTTTCCCTTAACACATTTTAAAGAAAGATTTTTTAACGTGTCTAAGCCCCTTTAGTCATCGGTTTAATAAGACAATAGTTCCTAAAACAACACATTAGGTTACCGAATTAAACACACGTTTGCAACAAGAGTCAACGTAAACTATAATCAGTAACCGATCAGTTAAACTGGGTCAGTTTAGATTTTTGTTGGCATAGGCTGAGAAGGCTAAACACCAATAATCTCTGAGTAGTATTCTGATCTATGACCATGATTTTACATAGATAAGTCATTATTACTCTCATTATAGAAAATGTGTTCAACTCTGTACAACTGAGTGACGTAGCTTGTAATAATTGGGGGGGGGGGGGGGGAAACTTGCAGCGAGGGGTGCAGCGGGGTTGTAAAATGGGGGGGGGGGGGGGGCGAACTTGCTCAAGTGGTAGAGTGGTAGTGTGACTGGGTGAGTCTGGATGGGACAGGGATCCTGTCAAACGTGTGTCTCAGGACCTGTCCATGATAATGGCCTTGCTAGTGAAGTAAGACGTTAAGAATCCAACTCACTCACTCACTACCTTGCACATAAGTCTTTAGGCAGAGAGGAAACTTTGATCAGCCCACCCCGCTCATATTTCAACATTGCAAAATGGTGTGCAGGAAATTTGAATAACACGTAGCACAAAAAGAAAGGTGTGTGAGCTTTTTCAGTCGCAAATGTTGCAAGCACCTTGCTTCAATGGTTCATGTTAAAATCATTCAAGCTTTCCGACCTTTGATTTAAAGGATGTAAAATTATACAAACAAGGTGTTAAGTGTCGACTTTAAAACTTCGGTTTAGACAATTATAGTTTTTTATCTCTTTCAAAAAAGACAAAAATCTCTCTTCAGAACGTTATTTCTTTATATTACTCTACAACTCTACAACTAAAAATTTAGCATTTAAAAATCTGAGAAACATACCTTCTTTCAAATAAAAAATAAGAAGACATACTAAAAGGTAAGCGTATATATGGAGAGAGGGAAAAGGGTCGGGGGGGGGGGGGGGGGAGAAAAAGAGAGAGTGAGCTGAGAGAGGGAGAGAGAGAAAGAGAAGGAGGGAGAGAGAGAACGAGAGAGATAGAGAGAAAAGTCAAAGAGAGATAGAGTAAAAGAAAAATTGAAAATTAAAATTAATAAACATTCTGTTGAAAAGATAGTGGTAGTCGATGAAGTTAGTGAGGGGAATAGAGAGAAAGTGAGTAAACAAGATAAATACCACACTAAAAAAAGCCCACCAGGACCAAGCAAAGAATGATTAGCAGAAAATAGGAAATAAAGGGTAAAAAGACAAAACTCATTTCAACGGTTTATCATAGATTTCCTGACACAAAATGTTACCTAATTTTAAAACAAAAATATCAGGAACCAACCATGATCAAAATAGCAGTGACATAACAACAATGACAGCACCAGCAATAACAACATCATATAAAAAAGTGCATGTAATAATCCGTGCAATTTTTTCTGTCGGAATTTTGTTATCTACTAGTTATTAAATCCACAAGTGTACGTAAGTGCCCTTCTCTTTGCTTTTTTTTTCTAACACAAATCACTCAATCGCGATCTTTCTCAGGACAATATAAGAGTCTTATTACAAAAGTTACATAGATCCAATGCTATGGTTTATATATGTCATATATATATATATATATCTAGTTT
>RQTK01001252.1:17471-32900 GCA_003991915.1 Elysia chlorotica
TGTTTGGCCACCTTAATCTCTATCGTGAACCACTGCGCTGTGGGTCGGTCAGTAACAGTCCTGGTCACGAGAGGCGCAGCATTATTGAGCACCGATGTCAGCGCCGCGTTAAAACTGCCCACTGTCACTGCGCTGATAGCAGAGAGCTCTGTACGAAGACTGGTGCGCAGTTCGTTGACGTTCAAACACTTAAAATTCCTCGTGCATGTTGTTCTTTTTGGGCGTCTTGTTTTCCTAACATTGCATTGTATTAGAATAGCACTGTGATCCGAAATACATTTGTCAATGATCTCGACATCTCTAATTAAATTATCTGACTCACGGGCGATGACCCAGTCAAGCGTATGGACTGACTTGTGAGTGGGGGACTGCACGAGTTGATAAAGCTCGTTATCACTAAGTAGCGACTTGACTTTGGTCATAAAACTATCACTTTTATCATAATGTAAGTTGAAATCTCCAGCTATAATAAAAGGGGAAGGGCTGTTTACAAAATGTGTGAGGTGTTGCTGAAATTCACTAAGGAAGTCAAGGGGTTTGGTTCTTGGTGGTCTGTAAATACACACAATTCTAATGGTTTGGGAATCCTTCTGAAAAGTAAAAAGAGCAACCTCGGCCGATTGAAATTCTATTTTCTGACTTTGAACAGAGACTAAATTGGACGGATAAAGAAATCCAATCCCACCGCCACGTCGTCCCTCCCTAGCGAAAGATTTAAATAAGTAATTAGGTGGGGTAAGAGATGCTAGGGTGGATTCGTCGCCACTCTCATATAGCCAGGTTTCCGTCAGGCAAAGAATATCTACGGAAAGTTCATCGACAAGATCTTTAATGTCCTCAACTTTGTTTCTCACTGACTGTACATTTAGGTAGGCGATCCGCAGATTCGTCGTCTGGTCTTTGGGGAAATTTTCCATTTCGGGATAAACACAATTGTCTTTCACAGCACCTTGTCTCCCAATATTTGATTTTAATGTGAACACTTTGGACACCACCTCAATGCGGCGTTGCTTCCGTCGACCTCCTCTGAATTTTCGCCTTGTTTTGTTTCTTCGTCGTTGGAGTTTCGTTTGTTTGTGTTTCTCACATGCCGAATGTTTCTATCTACCTCTCTCTCTCTATCTCTCTCTCTCTCTCTCTCTCTCTCTCTCTCTCTCTCTCCAAATCTCTACCCTTCTGTGAGCTGTTTGGAGTGGGCTTGGAGCCCTGGCGAAATCTAGTAAAGGCGTAGAAGGACTGACAAGTGGGCTGACATCACTGCTGTCATAGTCGTCGAAAGAAAACATCTGATTACTTTTTATATTTAAAAGAAACTAAACATAACATATGTGCAACGAGAGATCTTTGATTTGTTATGACCCAAAGACAAGAGCTCTCTGTTCACGATAGATAATCTGAGTTGGTTTAACGTCCGACATCATCATCACTATAATTAAGATTGACGCATGACAATGTCATGTAGTGCCGCACAAGAGACAGGACTCTGAGACCTGGACTCTTGTCTTAGCCGGTCACGTTATACTGACATCGATTCAATCAGTTAAAGGAGACAAAATTGGACAAAAAAGTGCTCTATCGTGGGGTTTGAACCGCGGCTATCCCGACTTGGAGACAAACGCTCTACCACTTGAGCCAGTTCCCCCCTTTTTGCGATATCTAATAACATGAAACAAAAGATCTCTAGTTTATTTTTTCCCAAAGACAATAGTTATACGATTACGGTGATCTAACAACATCAAAACGAAGAAATCTGGTTTATTTCAATGAGTTAACAAAACTTAATTGATCACGGTGGTTTAACAACCCAAAATTTAAAGATATCTGGTTTATTTTAGTGTAAAGACAAGAGCTAGATTGCTATTGCATGATTATTCTGTGAAGCCAAGCATTATTTAAGTGACAGTAGAAAACAAAACAAAAACGAGAGATCTCTAGTTTACTTTAGCCCAAAGACAAGAGTGTATTTTATTGTCATGCACAATACAAGGTATGTCTGATTTTTTCTAACGGGAAGACAAAATTTGTGTGGTTGCGTGGTGGTCTAGTCTGTGGGGTCAAGAGTTGTATGGTTGCGATATAATTTATTATAATTGGGCCCTTTACGAGTAATATATTTTATATATTTTAAAACGAGATATTTGTGGTTTATTTTATTCCGAGACAAAACTTAGATGTATACGATTGCTTTGCATAATTATTTCGATAGTCTGGCCCAGACACAAAAGTTTTGTAGTTGCATTGGATATTTCAGCAAAGCAATCTAACTTTGACGAGAGATCGCTGGTTTATTTATGTCCAAAGACAGCAAGACTTCGATCTTTGTGTTTCCTGTTTAAAAAGTTTTCCGATGTCTACACATTAGAGGTGTCTGATCCAGACACAAGAGTTCGATGGTCTGATCTGCGAAGCCAAATGTTTTACGATTGCAATGCAATACAATTATTATAATTGTGCAGTGTAACATAAAACAAGAGATCATTGGTCTATTTCAGTCCAAAGATAAGATTTAGATAATGTTGTACATGCATGATATTTAAGTAGTCTGGTCCATACACAAAAGTTATGTGGTTGCGTGGTGGTCTTGTCAGTGAATACAAGAGATACATTTTTACAATAACACATATATCGAGAGATAAACGGTGTAATGTATCTATTTTATTAGCATACATGATTTAAGAGAGATTACCTATATTATACGCTTTACCTTCGTTTTTATTAGTTACTCCCCCTTGTCTGCTAACGTGATTTTGTACCAATATGGTAACTACCAAGTTGTTTCAATAGTATAAAAAATTTCATTTTAATATCATCAAACACTTTTGTCACGTTTCTTATTTCAAAACGTGTTAAACAATTTATTTCAGTTCAAAGGCGAGACTTAGATCTACATGGTTGCTGTGCATGTTTCGGTAGTATGCTGGTCCAGACACCAAAGTTACGTGGTCGCGGCCATGGTGGTGGTTTGGTCAGTGCTGACCATAAAGTTCTCCAGGGCAGACAAGCGCTGGCTCTGCAGTGCCATCCTCTCCTCCATGACCATCGCCCGCTTCTCAAGGTCACGAATGTGGTGGATCATGACCTCTACTGACGGAACTGGGAAAGTAGAAAAAACGTAATACGTGACTGTGCAAGCATGTACATACAAAATTAAAACATAATTATTACACCAAGTCTTCAACTCGTTTCAGCCACAAGGCTGTTGGTCGTGGTGGGATGGCGGCGAACTGGAGATAGTTGTACAGCTTTGGTCTGGCAATCGGGAGGTCCCTTGTTCGAACCCACAATAGGTCAAAATGGATTTGTCTAATTTCGTGCCCTACTGGTTAGGTTTGTATCAATACAATTCTATATTTAACGGCTGAGACAGGAGTCCATGTTTACCCACACTGTCTCTGTGTGGGAGTAAGTAAAATTGCCACACATTAGTCTTGGGGGCTGTCGACAATAATTCTGATAGTGCTGATATTCATGGCTAAGCAACACACACACACACACAAACACACACAAAACCTAACTAAAAACAAACAACGAAACAAACAAAAAAGGCTTCGGGTTGTGAACAAAGACAAAGCGTTCACGCCTTTCTTTACATCGGCTATCAATTATAGAAGGTAATGATTTTTTTTCTTATGTCTTATTGAAAAGGAACAATGCCACTAGGGTTAAATATTAAGTACGAGAAAACTCAAAGATTGTACTATAATTCTTTAACGGTCCTAAGGGATACTGTTCTAAGGCTTTACTGTTTCAACTCTTTATCTTTACCTCGGCTTTTGACAGTGATCGGTGACATAAGGATCAAACTTTAAGATCGACCAAGCCATAAAGAAATTATGATCTTTTAATCTTTAATTATCAAATTTATTTTTTACCTCGGCTTTTGAAAGTGGACGATAACATATGAGTCAAACTTAAAGCTCGAACATGCTTTAAAGATGTTACTTTTTAATGTTAACCCTCATACTTATATCGGCTATTGGTCGCGAACGTTGCCATAAAGCCAAACTTTAAAGTCGAGCAAATAAAAAAAAGTTACTTCCAGCCTTTAATGCCAAGTGTTTTACTTGCCTCGGTTTTTGAAAGTGAACGACGACACATAGATCAAGCGTGTGGCCAACAACTCCTCGTAAAGTTTTACTCTAACTATAAGCGTTTAATGATCAAATGTTTTACTTACCACGGCTATTGATAGTGGATGTCACCATGAGAATCAAATTTTAAAGTCGGGCAAAAAGATGTTTCTGTAAGTCTTTAATGTTAACTGTTTTACTTACCACGGCTATTGACAGTGGATGTCGCCATGAGAGTCAAATTTTAAAGTCGAGCAAAAAGATGTTTTCAGTCTTATAATGTCAACTGTTTTACTTACCTCGACTATTGACAGTGAACGTGGCCGTAAGGGTCAACGGTCGAGCGAAAGAGTCAATGGCGTTAATCTCGCAGGTGTAGTTACCAGCCACATACTGGTTTGGATGATCCCAGACCAACTTCAGGTGATTGGTGGGGAGCTGGGGAGAGCAAGGACAGAGTTGAGGTAAGTTGGGTGCTTTTTGTTCAACGTCGGCACAATACTACTTACTTACTTTTCCGATCCAGCAGCCACTTGCGCTGCGCCCTTCGACTTACGCCAGCACAATAAAGGCTTTAATAGTAATGTGGACGGGTCTCGAGATTATTAAACGAGCTTCCACACATGAGACAGCGCCGGAAGACCTGGATTCCTGTCTCAACCGGTCACATTATATTGTAACCGATCTAAACAGTAGGTGGACGAAATCCAAGAAATAAGTATTTTGACCAACAATGGGGTTTGAACCAATGACCTCACGATTGGGACAGCACCACCCCGCCACTTGATCCAGTTCGCCCCACAAAGAAAGGATAATGAAGGCATACTTTATAAGATGAAGAATAATACCTGTATTTGAGTATACTCTCAAACCATAATATGAGGCTAGATTGTGTTGAGAGTCGAGAAAAATCGACAGATAACAGACAAACAAAGTTATGTCATGTTTTTCTTCTAGATGTCTAAGAACATTCTTTGTGACCAAGAAACGCGTGTCTTCTATGTTGTTTATGAGAACATTGACATGGATCAAGTTCTTTTTCAAATATATATTTCAGGATTTCATAATTAATATCATAGATACAAATAGATTTTACAAGGGCAAGTTCATGGGATTAGGTATTTATTATAGCCTGGGTCAATCTTTATTTATAATTACATATACTGATCAGTAACCAAGTTTGTGTCAATCTTTACATAACGTGCTGGGACCTTCGTCCCTTTGCGTCACTTTTTACTAACATTTCACATCAACTGTGCTTGGTCCTAGTTTGTGTCAGTCAATATTTACTAATATTTTACATCAACTGTGCTGAGCCTTAGACTGTGTCACTTTTTACTAACGTTTTACATCAAAATGTGCTGGGCCCCAGTTTGTGTCAATTTTCACTTCAATTTACATCAAATCAATCTGTGTCAATCTTTACCTACAGTGACATCGAATGTGCTGGGCCCTTGTTTGTGTTAATCTTTACCTACAGTTACATACACTGCACCGTGGTTTAGTATCTGTAAATTCAGGCAAAAAAACGCCGCAAAACTTTCGGTTTCTGCTTTATGCTAATCCTAACTTTAAACCAAATATATTGTAACAAAGACTTTTGGTCTTCAATAGTTACTTACAATTAAGTACACAAAATAATTTAATAGGGACACATGTGCATATTTCTTTACCGACAGTACCCGTCAAACTTTACTTACATCAACTGAACCAAGAGCTACCAGGGAGCCTGAATCTGCGATTGCCTTGGCCGCATCGAATGAAGTCACAGATGCCACAAGAACGTTGTTGATGCTTCCATCTTGTCTCATAATCACCATGGATACAATGTGGCTCACATTACTTGTGAACATTCATGGGGCAAGAGAAGAATAGATGGCATGAGGTGGACATTTCTTTGTCATGTAAAAGCACATTTGTATGGTCTGAACTTGGTGTAAAAATATAATTTCGAAAACGAAAACAAGTGTTGATATGTAAAATGTATTTGGCATCTTTTGCTGTAAAGCCAACTTGGCATGAGTTTTGCTCACTGATTTGAGCACTTTGATGAAGATGGCGTCCTGACTCTACACATGTTTTTCGTGAATCAACCTGTTGTTTTTCATGTCTACTTAGATAATAAATAGCATTTGAAAAATTAGCAAATAAAAAAGCCCATTAAAAACAAACAAACAAAAAAAAAAGACTGATGAAATAAAGTAAGATACGAACAAACGACCCCCCCCCCCTTCTTCATATGTGATAAATAGACAGACGAAAACGAAAAATAATTTTTTTTTAAATACGATAGAGCACGCACATGATGCCAAGCGAGCTAAGGGAAAAAATTTCATTCTTCCTAAAACATCGTTTCCTTTGCCTGTATTTTTTTAGTTTTCAACTCAGTGCATGTCTATATGTATACTTTGTTTAATAGAATAAACAGAAATTAACATCTAAATAAGAATGTCTTCTTTTCCTTGTGTTTGTCAGCAATGTACATGTAGCGGGGACAACAATCATTTCAATACTCGATTGACGGTTTAGCCCATAGTAAGTTTTTTTCTTTACCTTATAGAAGAGAGAGAGAGAGAGAGAGAGAGAGAGAGAGAGAGAGAGAGAGAGAGAGAGAGAGAGAGAAATAAATATAGTCAGAGAGAGGGGGTGAGAGAGAAACAGAGTGAGACACAGAGAGACGGAGACATATACAGAGATACACAGAGGCTGAGACAGAGACACAGACAGATGGAGGAAAAGAGAAAAAAAAGAGACAGAGATAAAAGAGATACGTTAATTTTGTGTACAGTCCGTTACATCGGAGAACTAGTACCCGAGACCCGACAGCCTGCAGTCCATCTCCAAAGCTTCCGTGAGGTTCACATCCACTATTGCGGGATTCACTCTCAGATTCACGAAGGAGGGCGGAGGTGTTGTTGTACCTAGGGGAGGGAGCGACATAATGTTTACAGCAGGAAAGCGTCATAATGTTACATTGCATGGGAGGCTCTTCAGGGACCGCCATAATGTTATATAGCAAGCAAATCTCTAAAGGGCCACCTTAATGATATTTTACAAGCAAATCTCTAAAAGGGCCACCATAATGTTATTATAGTACGCAAGTCTGTTTAACGATCGCTATAATGTTATATAGTATGCAAGTCTCTTTAGGGAGCGCCATAATGTTATAATTATGACATGCGAGTCTCTTTAGAGCTTTCCATTGCGTTACATAGCAGGCAAGTCTCTATAAAGAGCACCATTATGTTATATAGCAGGTACATCTCAAAGAAGAACCATTGCATTACATTGCAGGAAGAACCATTATGTTATATAGCAGACAAGTCTCTATAAAGAGCACCATTACGTTACATAGCAGACAAGTATCTATAAAGAGCACCTAACGTTAAATAGCAGGCCAGCCTCTATAGAGAGTACCATTATGTTATATAGCAGACACATCTCCATAGAGAGCACCATTATGTTATATAGCAGGCAATTCTCTATAGAGAGCACCATTATGTTAAATAGCAGGAAAGCCTCTATAGAGAGCACCATTATGTTATAGCTGGCACGTCTCTATAGAGAGCACCATTATGTTATATAGCAGAAAAGTCTCTAAGGAGAGCACCATTATATTATAGCAGGCACGACTCTATAGAGAGCACCATTATGTTATATAGCAGGCAGCTCCCTACAGGGAGCACCGTTATCTGCCAGGATAACTTTAACCATTATGTTATATAGCAGACAAATCTCCATAGAGAGCACCATTATGTTATATAGCAGGCAATTCTCTATAGAGAGCACCATTATGTTAAATAGCAGGCAAGCCTCTATAGAGAGCACCATTATGTTATAGCTGGCACGTCTCTATAGAGAGCACCATTATGTTATATAGCAGAAAAGTCTCTAAGGAGAGCACCATTATATTATAGCAGGCACGACTCTATAGAGAGCACCATTATGTTATATAGCAGGCAGCTCCCTACAGGGAGCACCGTTATCTGCCAGGATAACTTTAGAAAGTGCAAAAGTCTGAGCTTTATATGTCATTTAAAACCATCAAGTATCACACTTGCATCGACGGCCAGAGTTTAGCGCACACCGATCTTTGGGGTTTTCTTCTTCGCTAGCAAATACATTGTAATAGTAGAGCTGTATAGGCCCTTCTAACTTGGGCTGACAGTGCTGCAAGTACAGACCTCAGTGTTCAAAATAAAAGGCTTAAAAGAAGTTGTACAGAAATTTCTCGAGCATAATAATATATAACTGTTAAGAGTCAGAAACAAAACAATCTATCCAAAAAACAACAGCAGCAGCAACAATACTACCACCACTACCACCACCTCCACCACCACCACCACCAGCAGCAGCAACAACAACAACAAAGCAACAACAAAAACCCCATAAACAAGTAAAATACAAAAACAAAACAAAACCAGGAACAAACAAACAAACACACAAAAACAACATCACCGTTTTATGCACAAAGAACTGTTTTACTGCACTATCCCCAAGATGTTAGTAATTATAACTATCATCTAGGTAAAAAAAACAACAACAACATTCTCCTTACTAGCGTATACATATACCACCAACCCCAGGCAGAGTGATACGAACGCCGTCGGGTTGCTTAGTGCAGTCGCCATGGTAACATCCAAATTTTGATCCCTGTGGAAATTCTACATTTCGTCACATCAGTTAGAAATGGACAGTCTATCGCATTTCTAAAATACTATCTTTAGTAAAGAAATGGACTGTCTATCGCTTTTCTAAAATACTATTATTATAGGTAGAATGGACGACCTGTCCGATATCTGAATTTAGCTGTTACATTGCTGACGTGCCGTAAAAACAAACTCTTTCATTTGTAAATTGCTATCTTTCGCAGTAAAATGGACGGCCTATCGTGTTTCTAAGTTTAGCCGTTACCGTGCGGACGTAACGTAAAAGCAAACTCTTTAGCAATAAAAATACTATTTTTAGTTGTAAAATGACACATTTAAATTCCAAATACATATACTATAAATTTCCATAGTTGACAAATGGCCGTTATGAAATTGAGATAACCATTTATTTTATTGAGTGACAACATACGCTATATGACAAAATGTAGAACTGTAAATTTAATTGAAAAGAACTCAACATGACTTTATAAAAAATATCAAGATCTCTTTTACAAGGATGAGACATAAACTTATTGTTAATACATACTTTAAAAGATGATGAAGTACACATCTTTATCGTTTCTCAGGGAGAAGGTAAAGTAGGCAGAAAAAGAGATGGAAACACAACATAACTGACTTGACAGGTTTAACTCGAAAGGTTGAAAACAGAGAAATGTGGAGAAAAGTGGTTGCCTAAACATCTTAGGTGACCCAACGATAATCTAGACTAAGAGAAAGTGAGGTGAAGTAAAGTAAAGTGAAGTGAGGTGAAGTGAAGTGAAGCGAAGAACTGAAACCCAGTACACGGTGTATGCAGTGGTAGTCACGTTTGTATGTTCAATGCAATAAATGTTGTGGCAATCAAATACAAAGCGTCTATTTGCAGCTCTGATTGGGCGCAAAAAGATAATGTATAATTATAACGAAAAGAAATTAAACAGGTATACACTTCAAATTTCATTGTTTAAATAGTTCGACAGTTTTGAAGTAAACCTTATAATTCTGGCACCTTCAGTCAATCTGGAAAGCAAATTGACAAAGTATTTGACATCGCCACTGAATTATGCAGACAATGAACTAAGTCTAGCAAAAGATCACAATAAGACAATTAATTTTTTTGTATAAAAAATTGAAATTGGATAGATGCCAACAAAGACATAAAAAGATAAATTCATTTACCTTAAAATGTAAAAATTTAAGTCGCTCTGAAAGGATAAATAACAAAGGAGCTACAACTTACTAGAAGTGAAATAATAAAACAATTAATGTAAATGTATTGGTAATTTAACAGTTCTGTTTCCATGGGTTGATTAATTTTTTTTTGGTCCTACCTTTCTATATCTCTATCCCTTTCCGTCTCTCAATCTCCCTGGTTATTCCAGCCAACACACACACACACACAGTCTCTCCCTCGATTTCACTTTTTCCTCTTTATAATAATTAGGTTAAGCAAAATGAATAGAATGGCTTCACTACACAAATGCGTTTAATAAATTCTAAATTTTAAAAAGCATACCAGACAATATGGAGGCGAATGTATGAGTCTGAAATCACAAAATCCGAACAGACATTAACTTTTGATTCTCCCTTGCCTTATGTACCGTTCCTAAGTAAACACCACTCTGCCAAACCCTGTAGCACAGCCCACGTAACCCCGGTGTAATCTAGCCAGATCTTGATGCTATTTCTTGGAAAGGCGGTTGGTTTGTGGTTTGTTGGTTATCTATGGCCCAAAGTCAGCGACTAGACGATGCCGCAGATGGGTCCAGAGACTAAGGTCTCACAATTTACATACGGCCACACAAAGTCAGCGACTAGACGATGCCGCAGATGGGTCCAGAGACTAAGGTCTCACAATTTACATACGGCCACACAAAGAGAAAGGGCGGGGGGGGGGGGGGGAGCTACGATTTGGGTTGGTTGCTGAACGTCCAACCTTAGCATTATACAGGCTAAACTGTGGACCGGCCCCAAGACTAAAGTGTGACAATTGTATGTAACCCTACACAGGAGACAGAGCAGGGAGACCTGGACTCCTGTTTCAGACAGTCGAATCATAATTGACACCTAACCACCCAAGGGGCAAACTTGGAGAATCAATGTTTGACCAATGTTGGACCAGCCCTTAGCCACTTGAGACACTTAGTGAGATACTTAGTCTTTGAGTCTCTTCAAACCGCAAGCGGTCGAAACAGACAAAGACCTAAATACAGAGTGTGTTCATTGGAAGACGACAAGAAGATTTTGGCACATTTTGTAAATAACGCACAAAGATACAAACATATTCTAGTTGACGATTTCGACAGTAGACATTTACAGAGTGGAAGATTTGTAATGTCCATGGTCAGAACCAACAGATGCAAACATTTGTTAGTTAGAGATATGACTTAAATTTAAAAAAATGAATTAATTTTAATACAAAATGCAAGCGCTGAATTTGATATTTAAGAAGCCTCAATATAGACCAGATTATTTTGAGCAACAGATAGGTTAGTAGTAGTAGTAGTAGTAGTAGTAGTAGTAGTAGTAGTAGTAGTAGTAGTAGTAGTAGTAGTAGTAGTAGTAGTAGTAGTAGTAGTAGTAGTAGTAGTAGTAGTAGTAGTAGTAGTAGTAGTAGTAGTAGTAGTAGTAGTAGTAGTAGTTGTAGTAGTTGTAGTAGTTGTAGTAGTGGGATGGGGGATTGAGTTTATTTAACGTCCAACATCAGCACTATATAGACTATATTGTGGACGGGCTCTAAGACTGGCGTCTGACAATTTTATGTGCTAGGCGGGGATACCATGATTCCTGCCTCAGTTGGTTACATTAAACAGACACCGACCCAACTAGTAGGGAGCGCAATCGCGAGGGATTGAACCCGGACGTTTATATTTATGTGTGTGCGCTGATTCAACACGTATACATGTAGTTATGCAGTCACCTTCACTTCAAACCAAATACAAACAAGCGTCACAGTTATATACTTGGTTGTCACGAGTCTCATGCTTTTAGTCTTATCTGGTGGTTTAACCCTTCTTATCTAAAAGGAAGTTGTGCTAATGGAGAGATTTAGGGAAAAGGGTGCGATTTCATTGGATGATCCACAGGAGTTTGCTTGGAGCTCGCTATGCCCCGAAAACCAGACCTATCTGTTGCTCAAAATAATCTGGTCTATATTGAGGCTTCTTAAATATCAAATTCAGCGCTTGCATTTTGTATTAAAATTAATTCATTTTTTTAAATTTAAGTCATATCTCTAACTAACAAATGTTTGCATCTGTTGGTTCTGACCATGGACATTACAAATCTTCAACTCTGTAAATGTCTACTGTCGAAATCGTCAACTAGAATATGTTTGTATCTTTGAGCGTTATTTACAAAATGTGCCAACATCTTCTTGTCGTCTTCCAATGAACACACTCTGTATTTAGGTCTTTGTCTGTTTCGACCGCTTGCGGTTTGAAGAGACTCAAAGACTAAGTATCTCACGGGGGAGTAGTAACTGTCTCAAGTGGCTAAGGGCTGGTCCACAATCGGTCAAACATTGATTCTCCAAGTTTGCCCCTTGGGTGGTTAGGTGTCAATTATGATTCGACTGTCTGAAACATGAGTCCAGGTCTCCCTGCTGTTTCTCCTGTGTAGGGTTACATACAATTGTCACACTTTAGTCTTGGGGCCGGTCCACAGTTTAGCCTGTATAATGCTAAGGTTGGACGTTCAGCAACCAACCCAAATCGTAGCCCCCCCCCCCCGATTTAAAAATTGAATTGAAATAATTAACAATATTTTTTAAACCTAAGTACCTGAAAAAAGAAGACACTGCTGCGCTACGCAATGCGCTTTTATACATTTTTTACAAACATAGATCAATAAAATATTAAGGTCAATACTTAGAGGATTCCACCTTACAAGCAGTATTAATATAATGCTTAAAAAAACAAACAAGCTAAAAACATTTAAAGAAGAAACACAACCACACCCTGTGCGTGTTTACAACTTGTATGACTTCTGCTGCAACCTCCAAGTCGGTCAAACAATAAACAACCTATTTACCATAGTTATAAGGGTAGTTATTAAGATTACTGAAGCAATAAATTGTCATCTAGGTCACTCCATTAAATTTCCCCGTGATCTCAGCTTCTAACAGACAATGACGGTGACATACTTTTACTAGAATGTATTTGATACTTACTTCTTTTTTATATTGGTATACATTATTAGCTTACGCTAAAAAGTACACTCTGTACACATCCTGTCCGAGTAATTATTTCAATTCAATTTTTAAATCCGGCCGATCAACATAAACTTATCATGTGCTTCAGTGCTACTTATTTTGTGAATTACTGGTAAATATTGTGATTTCCAAAAGACAAATCTAACTGACCAGACACACAATTAGAAGACGGTGCAATATTAAAACAGAAAATATTCAGTCACAATGTGTGGAAAACAAAAACAGACATTAGTGCGCACGATATTAGGGTAACAGCCACTTATTTCTATTTATTTACAGAATACAGAAAAGCGTTGCACTAAAAACAGAGAAAAGCAGGGTAGTACTATGTGCATTATTTTAAAAATACACATACTGTTAATTTTCTTAAAATAAAGAATTGAATATTGTAAACATACAGGATAAAAAACATAATAGATACGATAATAAAAATGTACCGAGGTTAGCCCAAATACCAGGCAAAAGTCACCGAATTGACTGAAGTGAACACATTTTTGCATGAAAAGGGCAATATTGATCTATTACTTTTAATTAAGTACCATAGATAGGACAGAACAATACTCGGTGAGTATTTTTTGTTGGGCCTACAAGCCTACAAGACATAGAATGTAAACTGTCCTAACTGTAACAAATTTCTTAATGATGTAGCTCACATTGGTTCTAAATGAAAATGATTGTTTATGTCAGTGATACTGTCTGTGACATTTGAAAGCCCCGGGCGGTACTCAAGGAGTATGTTCTCGCACATCAGAAATGTGAGCTGTCTTAACTGGACCAAATAGTTTAATGATGTAACTCACTCTCACTGACAATACAAAAATTCATCTACTTCGACGACTTGGTTAACAGCTTATAAAAACAACTACTGCTGCGTTCAAAGGGTTTAATGTTGACATGGGAAAACTAATTGTTTACAAACATTACTTTGCCAGCATGAATGAAAAAAAAATCATTTCAGAAATCTACGGTCTATGATTCTTGAACAGAAGACTAACCTATTTGAAGCAAGCTTTTAACATATCCGCCTATTTCTTATTACTCCAGATGTTGTTGATGGGATGAAAAGCGGGGTCGCACATCCTTGTCGCGCTGAATTTGAGACATAACATTCTTTTGTCTAGGATATGGAATGTAATAATTTATTGTCTATAGCCAGCGAGCATTGGTGCGTTGGAAAGAAACACGTTATTGCTAAAGTGCTGAATGTGGAACTATTTTATTTCAACGAACGTTTTGTAGAAAGAGCTGTTTGTTTAACATCACCTGGGTTAGCAAGAGCAATACTATAACGAGCTTAAGACGAAACCTATAATCATTTTTTTTATATCAATGCGAGTTCACCGATGGTTCACCGATAGCTACAGAACGTAAGTAGAAGAGATCAAAGTATTGTTTAGTTCTAAAACCTCATCAAGAAAGTTGATTCAGTGATGTTTTTAAAGAGTTCGGATTATCGTTGTGTTAAAAATAAAACGCAGAGTGCACAACGGGCATTGTTTAGACCAACAAGATGACACAATGTGGTTTCTGCTTGATGAAAATCTCTCATCTCTTTCAATCTTGTGGACAGACATTTTACATAAACTCACAAATAATTTGTGTATAATAGCTCACTCTTCTGCTTGGGCATATTATACATTTCTACGATATTGCCCAAAAATAGCATATTGAAATTTTACTTATGTCATTATTCAAAAGCCAAAAATTAATGTTGAGAGGACAAACAGTTTAAAAAAAGATGTCGACACGGTATCTCTTACGATCTTTAATTAAGAGACAATATGGTTACACCAATATTAAACAAAGGGCAGCATGTTTCAGCAGTAGAGTACACTACAAGAATGATGCTTTTGTAGACAATGCAAGGAAATCAATCCTGACATCACAAGTGGTGATCCGCAAAGCCGCACTAACCGACCACTCTGCTGTACTCGATCTGATAGATGAGAATGGCGCACATGATTACATCCCCGCTCTCTACCCACATCTCGTCTCAGATAAGGATAACTTTACCGTTGTAGCAACCCTGGAAGGTAGAGTGGTAAGTGATGTGTTGCTGTTGCTGTTGTTGTGTTGGTTTAACGTCAAACAACAGCACTATATATGCTATATGTGGACGGGCCCCAAGACGGACGTCTGACAATTTTATGTGCTGCCACACACGAGACAAGGTGGGGATACCATGACTCTTGTCTCAGCTGGTCACATTATACTGACACCGACCCAACCAGTGGGAACGCGACAGCCAGGATTCGAACTCGGGACGATGTTCTACCTCTGGACCACCGCCACCCCCCAAGTGGTAAGTGCAATGTATTATCATGACAATGTTGATAAAGAACATGATGATTTTAATGGTGGCGATGATGATGATGATGATGATGATGATAATGATGATGACGATGATGATAATGATGATGATGATGATGATGATGATGATGATGATGATGATGATGATGATGATGATGATGATGATGATGATGATGATGATGATGAT